>WTSP01024686.1:3027-20998 GCA_025331215.1 Actenoides lindsayi | reverse complement strand
CCTTGGGCCCCCCGTCCTTGAGCCCCCCATCCTTGAGCACCCCATCCTTGAGCACCCCATCTAGGCGGCTTTTAAATACACCCAGGGATGGCAACTCAACCACCTCCCTGGGCGGCCCATTCCAGTCTTTGGTAACTGGTTTTGGTAGAGAAGTTTTTCCTAACGTCCAACCTAAACCTCCCCTGGCATAACTTGAGGCCATCTCCTCTCGTCCTGTCCCTTGTGACCGGTGAGAAGAGACCAACACGCACCTCTCTACGACCTCCCGTCAGCCAGCTTCGTCCCAGTCTTAACTTACGTGGTAAATCCCAAGGGTTCCCCCATGCAAATTCCCCGGCATCGCGTCGAGAGCACCCGATCCCACCCGGCACTTGATACTTGGAACGTGTCAGGGGCTAAAAATAACACCCTGCCTTTGAGAAATCGGACCGGCCACGCGGTTAATGCGCTGACGCCACGGCACTCCCCACGTCATTAAGTGGCTGGATGTAGAGTTCAGTTCTTCCCCGACACGCTGCGATCCTCATCTGAAAGTGTTACCAAGGGAACCGGGAGGAAGCTTTGGAAAAGCACCTGGCGGCTGCCAAACTGCAAAGGGCAACCTGCCTACGTGGGCGAGCCGAGGCGGCTGCTGCCGTTGCGGGTGTCCCCTGAAGGGCACGCGGCCCAGAGCTGCCCGCTGGTACCCGAGCATCCTTCAGGTGAGGTTTGGATGAGTCTTCTCAGGTGGCTCTTTGCACCATCCCCTAGGCTGCTGGAGGAGGGGGTTGTCGGCTTTGGAAAGCAGCCCCGGGCCCTCCCTCTTGGGCTTCTCTTTTCATAGAAGGCTGGAAGGGACCTTAGAGATCACAGAATTGCTCGGGTTGGAAAAGACCTTCAAGATCATCGAGGCCAACCTCAACCTAACCCTGCTACCCTTGCTCTAACAACCCACTGCTAAACCATGTCCCCAAGCACCACATCTAAATGATTTTTAAACACAATCAGGGATGGTGATGCAACCACTTCCCTGGGCAGCCTGTCCCGGTGCTTAACAACCCTTTCTGTCAAGAAGTTTTTCCTGATATCCAACCTAAATTTGCCCTGGTGCAACTTGAGTCCATTTCCCCTTGTCCTGTCACCTGTCACCAGTGAGAAGAGACCAACCCCACTTTCGCTACAACCTCCTTTCAGGTATTTGTACAGAGCAGTAAGGTCTCCCCTCAGCCTCCTTAGATCATCTAATCCAACCTCCCCACCATGTGCAGGGATGCCTCTCAACTAGACCAAGTTGCTCAAGGCCTCATCCAACCTGGCCTTGAACATCTCCGGGGAGGGGGGACCCACAACCCCTCTGGGCAATCTATTCCAGTGTCTCACCTCCCTCCTACTGAAAAACTTTTTCCTAAGATCCAATCTAAACCTAATTTCCCTCAGTTAAAACCATTTCCCCTCATCGTATCGCTGGACACTCTTGTGAAGAGTCCCTCTCCAGCCTTCCTGTAGGATCCCTTCAGGTACTGGAAGGCAGTTATAAGGTCCTCCTGGAGTCTTCTCCTCTCCAGGCTGAGCAATCCCAGCTCTCTCAGCCCATCCTCATAGCAGAGGCGCTCCAGCCTCATGAAGATGATCCAGGATCACCTTGGTGGTCCTCCTTTGGACTTCCTCCAACACATTCATGTCCCTTTTATGGTAGACACATCAGAACTGGACACGGTATTTGAGGTGGGTTCTCAGGAGAGCAGAATAAAGGGGGAGAATCACCTCTTGATCTGCTGGCCACACTTCTCTTGATGCATCCCAGGATACGGTTGGCCTTCTGAGCCTGCCGGTTCATGTTGGGCTTCTCATCAACAGTTTCTCATCTTTTCTGGTTTTTAAACTAAACCCATGGCTGTCTTGCTTCACCCTCACATGGCAGGGAAGGAAGCTACTAACTCCAAATCACTGAGCACCGAGAAGCAGCCCAGATAATCAGGGATCATCCTTCTTCTACTCGCAGGCAGCCCCTTGTTTTACTCCTTAAATGTCAAGCCAACTCACCCCCTGTCTCACACCCTCCAAATTCTGTTCCCCTCCACCCAGCCCTAGGGGTGAGTCCATTCAGAAGCAGCAGACACACTCCATGCCCTCAAATCATTAAAGTCTCCTGCTCGATTCTATCTGATGGGGGCAAAAAAAAAATAAAATAAAATAGAAAGCAATGATGCTTACTTCCTTCATGAAACACTGGGAGACCTGAAGCTCAAAGGCCACTCCCCACCCAAGCTCATCATCAAGCCTTCCCTGCCACTGCTGCAAGGCACGATGACTCCAGAGCATCCCCTCCTTGCACGGCTTTCTCCTCTGAATAATACTGCAATCTGCAGTCGTTGCTAAAACAGAGCTGGCAAAACTTCCAAGGCTGGCAACCACACAGAGCGTGGACTTGATACACTCTTATTAACTCGGGAACGTCACCGTCACCACTGGGGCTGGAAGCCAGTGGAGCTTGGACCTTGCCCTAGGCACTCAAGGGCAGATTCCCCTGACCCAAAGGCTTCATGGGCAGCAGTGACCTTTCTCTCCAAGAGGCATTTCAGGGATAGCAGATGTTGACTTGCTGATCCTGGTAAAGGCGGTAACCGTGAGCGGAGACGGACCAAATATCCTTGTGTCTCACCTGGCTGTGCACAGAAGGAAAGCGAAGCCCAGCACCCAGAGCATGATCTCTCTTTTGACCTCTCCTGCCTGCTATAAGGGAACAACTGAGCTTCATGGATGTGTGCAGCAGATGGGCTGTGGGACTTGGAAAGAGGACACCAGCTAACAACACATCAGAGAGTGAAGGCTGGATGCTACCAGAGATAACAAGCTTGAGTAAACAAACCCAACAGCACGGTGGTCTTCACCCTGCTCCATCAACAACCCTTTGGGTATCCAAGTCCTCCATGAAGCATTCAAACCTCCCACTTCTCCAGTCATGCTGGAGAGCTCCATAGCTTCATCCAAAACATAGCCAGCAGCAGGGTCAACGTCAGCGAGGTGGCCCAGGTTGCGAGAAGGGATGAGCCAGTTGCCTCTTCCTGGCGAGCAGCTGCAGCAGGCTGCAGCCCTCATTTCTCTCCATCATCACATCTCTGGGAGCTGGAAGGCGAGTCTATCACTCGGGATGACATGTTTTATAGTGGGCTGCACTCTTCATAATATGCCACTCTTTAGGACCCGGCCACACAACTGTTATTAACATTAAAGTGACTAATGGACAGAAATCTCCCTGGGCATAAAGATAGGAATTATCTCCTCCTGTAAGTATCTCTTTCCATCCCGGGCTGTCAGGCGTTGTCTTTTCTCATTGCTTTACCTTTCCTTTTCACTGTCACATTCTTATTATATTATCTTCCTTTCCCCAGCAGAGTTTCCAAAAGGGGCCCCGGTATCTGCGCAGATAAAAGCAGCTCCCGCCAGGCTCGAGGAATTCTTTCCACCCACTGGAATGGCAGCGGGACCCAGCAGGCAGAAAAATGCAGGCACTGGGATTTAGCCACCTTCCACCCGAGCACTGGGCTGCAGGCTGAACAGCGTGGGCAGCAGCCCCGATGGGGTGGTTCCTGCTGTGCACGTGGGTCCTGGTGCTGGGAGACGTGGGGATGGGGTCCCACCAGCTTCCGCGAGCCAGCCGTTTCTCTGGGTGTTTCTGTTCTCGATGGCATTATCTCACTCCAGGCAAAAGTGATGGGCTTTGATTCGCGTCTTTACGCAGGCACACTCCGAACTTCTATGGAGCAGGGTGAAGAGGGATGAAAAAAGCCTGACATTATACCCTTATCTCAGCAACAAGGGTCAGCAATTCTTTCTACTTGACTAGTGACATGATTTTTTCCTTAAAGGCTGAAGGAGATACAATTTCATTTTGCTAAACTAGCCCGGAACAGCTCTTTAGTTATCTCCGTGTGTGACATTGGGAATGTGAGTGTGCTCGGTGGCAGAAAAGCAGCAGCAGTGATGGAGAAATTGTTTCCCCCTTCGAAATGTCAGCCTGGGAGAACCTGGCACAGGGACAGGCCAGGGACTCTTCTACGCTTTGGTTACAGTCACTCCTGTGAGTCATAAACTTCAATTATATAGATACAGAGCCCACATATGTACCTCAGTCTTCAGGATGGACTTCTTCTGGCTGTTCTATGACGTACAAGATACTGATGTATTTCAGTATTTGCCTCCTGATTTCCCCTCTTTCCCTGTTATGCGGGGACCATCCATCGGTAGCTCAGCTCCCACCATAGCAAAGGTCATAAATTTTCCAAGGGAGCTTTTATCCCAGCAAGGAAAAGGGGAGTTTGTGCAGGAAACAAAAATATCCTCAAAGAATTCCATCTTCAGAGAGGAGCCTCGATTCCCATTTAAAAAAGATGAAGCCATTTTCAGTTGGTTTTGTGTGATGTTTGGGGGCTCAGGTTTCTTACAGTCAACCTTTTTTTCCTGCAGACATGAAACGTTCACTCCATTGACTTCTTTCCTTTTAGCTGGAAATTTCTCCAAGAAAAAAAAAACCCATTGTGACCAACTCTGTCCTATCTGGGGCACCTGCAACGAGGGGGACCAAGAGTTCTCTGAGGTGACGGGTGACTCAAGGAGTTGACACTCCCTTTATATGCAAATAATGCCAAAAAAATCTAAGCTGAAGCAGCTTGGAAGAACTGAACACCTCGTAAAAACATAGTGCATGGGAAAAGCCCCGAGCAAGCACAACTCTTGCAGCAGCTGTGGATGTGGGAAAGAACCCAGAGCTCAGGGGACAGTGTGGATTACATGGGCTCTGTTTCCAAGTGACAGCAGTGACCTGGGCCCAGGAGCAGGTGCTGCTTTACTGACTTCCACCAACCACCTCCTTGCAGGGTTCAGATGCTCCAGCTCTCCCGCACCACTGTGGCTGGAGCACAGTGGGGATGACAGGACAAGGAAGGACCTCTTGGGTCATGAAGATGCCCCACCAAAGGCAAACCCACCGTTAAAGGCTGCCCAGGGAGATGGTTGAGTCACCATCCCTGGATGTGTTTAAGGGTGGTTTAGCTGTGGTGTTGAGGGACATGGTTTATGGGTGAACTTTGCAGAGTAGGGTTAATGGTTGGACTTGATGATTCCAAGGGTCTTTTCCAACCTGAATGATTCTATGATACCCCCAGGAAAACTTTGATCCCTCCCTCAAGAGGAGAGCACATCTCTCACCCTGAACCATGGCAAGAGAAAACAGCAGCAAATGCCTGGGACACGGCACGTGAGCAGCTCCCACTATGCTCTCAGCTCTGCCACCACCGATACAAAAGGACCAAAGGAACCATTTGTGCCTTGAAGATATAGGGATCTCCTTTCCCAAAGAGCACTGGAGCAGAAAGACAACCTCAAAACATGAAGAGATGGATGAAGACCCAGGGTGGCCACTGCCCAGCAGCTCCTCCCTGCTGCCAGGTCTCCACCACCACCACCACCCTGCCCATGCCCCAGGCAGCTGAGCATAACCAGGCAGAGATCCCAGGGAGGCACCCATGGAATGATGCACAAAGCTGCAGAACAAGAGGAGGAAAGGGTTTCACATGGGGATATTGCGTTTGGAAGACTCAAAGGGGACAGAGAAGCCTTTGCCTTTGTTTGAATCTTGCCTGAGAGCTAGAAATATGGAAGAGCACCTTCAGTGCCTGTCCGGAGAAGCACTGGCAGCAGCCTCCGAAGACAAAGCAACTACCAAGAGAAGCTGAGGAAGAACAAGTGGGTCTGACCCGATCAGGCGTCTCCTCCTGACAGCACGTGAAAGCCTCTCGGCAGCCTGAAAGGTGCCAGCTTTGTAAAAGCAACTAATAGGAACAAGGATGGGTATTTAATTAAAAGCTCACACACAGCCAGATGACGACAATTATCGCTGCTGCTTTGCTTCCTCCACTTAAATCAGCCTTTACCTGCAAAACCAAACGGAGACCAACCCGAAACGTGCCCAAGGGATGCAGTCTCCTTCCCAAGGCAGAGCATCCCTCCTGTGCCACGGCTTTATCCCCCGTCCCAGAGGATAAGGAGCTGGCAGGTTTCACTAAACCTCGTGGTCAAAAAGAGAGAGGTGGGTTTGTGTCTCCATCAGGAAAAGAAAAGCAGCGACTGGCAGAGCCAAAGCGGCACGGTCCGATTAGCAGCAATAATAACAGGCTGCTAAGTGTGTGTGGCCGCGAGCAGGATGCCCTCGGATATGGAAAAAAAAAAAACCAAACCCAAAAGCAGGTTAAAAACAAATAGAACAGTGACTGCAAATGGGCTTCCTGGTAGATGAGAGGAGTGAGGAAGGGAGGCAGGTCCTCATTCATCAGCTTCGGGTTGAACACGGCGTGAAAACCAGTAACCGCTCGGGGAGCGCGGGGATTTGTAAGGACTCGAGCCTAAGGAGATCCGCTTTATTTTACTGGCCCTCCCCTAATTACACACCTCAGGAGAGCCTCATTTTGTAAAGCTCCTACGAACATGAGCGATGTCAGGCTCATGAAACATAAATAACCACCTTGAGCTGTTCCATTCACCGTTCCCTTCGGACCCGGGCACTGCTACGCCCGGCACTCGGCCGTCCCCAACCCACAGCTGTTCCAGCAGCTCGGGGCCAGCTTATCCCAGCCATAAAAAAAAAAGGGAGGTAAAAAAACCCCACATAAATAGAAGTAATACCTCTGCCCATGGAGCAGCAGTACTGTTCTCTCAGCCCTGACAAGGAACAGCTGAGAAACAGCTGAGTAATCGCCTGGAGAAGGGATGGAGGACTGGGAACCGTGAGCGGGGGAAAGCCCTGAAAGATAATACGGGAGTGGGAATCCGCCTCGTGGGCTGTAAGCCCTGCTCCCCGAGGAAGGCACGTTGCAGTTATATCACCTCGAATTATCAGCTCGCAGAAGCTCATTTGTCAATGACGATGGCCAGGCTCATACCTAAATAACAGAATAAATCTCCAAATCACACGTCGTTCTGGAAGCAGCCCCGGAGGAATGAAGTGCCAGGGAGCGGTGTGTCACAAAGGCACCGACGAGCTAACCAGAACCAGCCTGCTGGTGTGATGGTGGTCTTCTCTTGATGCAAACCAACTTTGTTATTCCGTGCTAAATACAGTCACGGAACCACCCCAGCATCCCACAGTAGAGACCTACCACGAGGCTACAAGTGTTGGCCAGAGCTGCCCGGCCGGCTGAGGGCTTGCCTCCAGATGACGGAGAATCTGAGATGGATTGAACGGGGTGGGGGAATCCCAACACAAAACACAATCCTTGGAAAAACAGACCTGCCTCCGAAAAGCAAACGCACAGACAGACCGGAAAACTTGGTCGTAGTTTGGACCGTGTCCAGCCCCATTTTTTTTAGTCAGGGTTATTATTTTATCTGGTAGCCACGCATCTTCAGGTCACCCAGTTTAGCTCATCCTTGTGACCTACACACGCAACTCCCCTCTTTACCAGCAGCATCAACGTCTTTCCAACACGTCTGCACCTTTCATAAGTTCCCGGCCACCACTTTGCCAAGCTCTCAGAATTAAACCCTCCTGAGCCTTCCCTGTCACCTGCTTAACGAGATCTCATGAATTTTCCCCCCCGTTCCTCGACATCCCTTGGCCACAGCAAGCCCCGGGGCAGATTCAGTAACTCCCGAAGGAAAAGTCCCGTGAGCAGCACGAGCTCCCCGCTCCCAAGCTCTGCCCGCAAGAACTGGTTTATGAGGGACACGTAAGGACGCGACTCAGCAGAGGAGCTCGGTGCGCTTCGGCGGCCTCGGGACCAGCTCGGCGGGCTGAGAAACGGCAGCAGCCACCCCGGGAGCACGTTGGACATCACCTCACCCGCTCTCCATCCCATCAGACGGGCCACCCGGGCTGCTCCTGCGCTGGGTGACAACGGCATTGTGCGTATAGCTGCCGGCAACCGCGTTCTGCAATAGCTCCACCCCTTCAGCAAAGGCAGCTCCGCTGATGTTTAATGCCAATTACTTCCTAAGCGCTCTTTAATTAATGTTCCTTCCTGCCGCTTCCCCTCCGCAGAGCTGCGAGGATTGCTGCCTTCAACAGGCTCCCGGTGGGTAGGGCTACGTGGAAGAACGCTGGTCGAAAGCATTCAGAAGCAACCTCAAGTACGTGCACCTGAAGGTTGCAGCAGGGTCCTGATATTTTTTTTTCAGGTACTTTCCTGGTGCTTGTACTTCATACAACCACTACCTTCTTCCTGCACTCTCAATTACAAGCCCTGTTTTCCATTCCAGGGACCAAAAGCATCATCTATCTTCATTACAGGACCTCATAAATAAGTTCCCAACCGAAGACGATGCTCCTACTGAGCCAAATGAGGTTTCTCATCATTTGATCAATTGTCTAGCAGCTTCTGAGAAAAACCCAAATGTTGAGCATATTCTCTGGTTTTCTGTTCAATCAAGGGATGATTAAACAGCCAGCCACTACCGAGTTTCCTGAGCACAGCATCTGCATGGGAATGAAAAGCCCTTCAGGAGAAACACGAATAGAATCAAAATGGGGGGGTTTCCATCGTTCTCAAAGGGTGAGCACGGGTGGGAAACGCCAGTGGAGATCCCGGCTGGTGGGGTGAGAGGAAAATGCACTGGACAGGGACCTGGTCAGCACAGAAAGCAAAGTATGGTGGAAAAAGCAGGGGAAATAGTAGGGTTATCCAAATGAGAGGAAGATTTTATAGAGTAAAAAAAGCCTCTCTGGCAGCATGTAGGAGATATGAGAGGCAGCAGCTCCTGCCAGCAGCCGCGGTGGGCTGGGAGAGCCCCCACGGCTTGGGGAGGGCTGGAGCACCCCAGGTTAGTTAGTGGGTGGCTGTCGTGAACTTCAGCAGCCCTGCGATTCCAAACAGGAATGCCAGACTTGCTTGGAAATACGGCCAAATTCTTTCTGGGAAGTAAGTGGATTTGTAGCCATATACACCAAAGAAAAATTTAGCCCTTCAAGTGTTATTCTGTTGTTTAAACTCAATTTGACATTTACTCTCGCTAATGTCAGATCTTTAAATCTAAATACTTCAACAAGATTATTTCCCATCCTTTCATTTGCCTTCCTTGATTAAGGTTAACTGGTCCCCCTGGTCTGGGCCAAACAAACACACGCGAGCGGTGTCAAACGATAGAGAAATTCAAAGGGATGAAGAGCTCCCAGCACATCAGCCAGCTACAGAGAGACCTTTCCTCCAAGGAGAGTTGGACTTTGGGCACACAAACAGCTGGAAAAAGCACCCTGGAAGAAGAGGTTTGCAAATGGGTATGACAGCTGCTGGTGCCTGAGCTGGGGACCTCAGGAAGGCTAGCGGGAGGAAGGGATGCGTGGAGAGAAGTTGCACTTCCACTCCTCTGACAACACAAGGGGAACAGATGGTCTGTCCACCGATAACATTTTATCATCACTGGTTATTTAAAGAAACTGCCCATATGCATTTGCCGAGACTAAAAACCATGTTTCACAAGGCTACAAATGTCTAAGAGATAAGAGATGTAACCTTCTGCCCGCCACTACCAAGAAGATCGCATCCTCTGAGGCAGTTTTGCTCACAGATACCACAGGAACAGCACTTCCAACATCACAGCTACGTAACTCTAATGGATGATGGAGAGAGTTGTTTTTTTAGCAGGGTCTGTAGCGACAGGACAAGGGGTAATGATTTTAAACTCAAATAGATTTAGATTAGATAAAAGGAAGAAATTCTTCACTGTGAGGGTGGTGAGACACTGGACCAGGTTGTCCAGAAAGTTGGATGTCCCATCCCTGGAAGCACTCAAGGTCAGGTTGGTCAGAGCTTTGAGTAACCTGATCTAATGGAAAATGTCCCTGCTCACAGTGGGATTTGGACTAGATAATCTTTAAAAGTCCCTTCTGACCCAAACTATTCTACGACACTCTGATTCTGTAACAGTCTGCCATTCAGAGCACCCAAAACTGTCTATAATTTAGCGAAAGGTACGAAGAAAAAAAGGCACAAGCAGGGAAGAGACTCAGCCTGTCAGAGGGCATGGGAGCATTCACATTTTGGGAGCTTACCACAGAGGGAAGCCCCCAGTCCACTCCGACAGAAACTGCAGCCTCCTTTAGACCAGCACAAAACCTCAACAACCCCAGCAAGGTTTCACATGAGCACCACCCAAGCTTACAGAAACCCAGCCTCCCGGCCACCTCGCCCCGAGAGCCGCAGTGCAACACAGTGGCACCAACAATGGGGTTGCCAAGAAGTTCCTCTCCATCCATCCATCCCTGTACAGGATGAGGATTTCCCCATCTGAGGCTGAGCAGGCAGGAAAAACCCCAGAGGAGATACCAGTTGAGTGTCCTCCTGAGGAGCAGTGCAGAAGAAGCCAGGAGCACAACTTGGCGAGGGCAGTTTTTCAAATAGGCAATTTTGGGAACTGGTTGTGATTTTACCAGATGGTTCTACCGAAGAGGAACAGACTGTCTCCAGCCCAACCCAGAGAAGGAGACTTCCCATGGCCGACAACAGAGCTTGAATGAGGAACCACATCCCAGGGCTGTTAATGTGATTTAAGAACGTGCTTTCAATTTGGGGCCCCAATCCTGTCTGCTTCTAGCAAGTGAGAAGTCTGGTTCTCAGCATCTCTTATTTAGTCTCCTGGTAGAAACAAAGCAGGAAATACATTCATCTGAGACTCTCTATTACTTGGGTTGCAAAGGCTCCTTACAGTTGCATACCCTTCCCAGTTAGAATTTCTCCACAAAAATAATTAAACCAAGTAAAAATTAGTTTGCACACTGAAAAAAAAAAAAATAATAATACCACCAAAAAAACCCCAAACAAATCAAAACAACCCAAACAAAACAAATAAAAAAAAACCCAAACAAACAAAAAAACCCAAACCAGAAACAAAACAACCAAAAAACCAAACCAAAACAAAAGTAAACACACAAAAAAAGCCCAAACCAACCCACGTCTTGATTTTAAGGGTTCACAAACTCCGGTGCCTCGCTTTGTTCATCATCCTGTGGGTCGCATCCTGCATTCCTTCTGCCCCAGCGCGTAGGCTAAGTATGGAGTGATGTTCGCTGCCTGCATTTATCCCTCCCAGCACCACACCGGGCTCCTGTCCTCACCCTGCACAACCCCACCAGCTCTCTCCAGCGTTTATCCCCCCTGTCAGCCTGGGAAACTCAAGCCCCACTAAAAGCAAGGCTTTTACAAATGAAAAGGGAGGTTCAAGATGACAGTAATTGCTTATGCATGCCATCGGGATGGGGAGCAGAGGGCTGGATGCAATTCCCGCTTCGACGGCTGAGTCACGGGGTGAAGCTGGAACATCGTCCCCGGAGCATCCCAGGAGCTGTGACTGGAGGGATGGCACCTCTTCCCCGGAGGCTGGAGGGCTGGGGTTGCCCAACCTCCACCTCTGAAATGACAATCACCCTCCCCAGGGCTTTTATTATGGGGCCAGGTGAGAGTTGTGCAAAGCGCTTTGTAACCCTCGTGCAAAGGGGCTTGAGGAATACAAAACAAAGGGTGGATGCGGCTTCCCGGCGGCTTCGTGACACGAAAGTCCCTGCAAAAACACTTGGGACCAAGTCCTGCCTGCTTCTCCTGGCACAGGTAGAGCGTTTACATTGCTTTAAGACCACCATCTAGTTTCCCAGATGGAAAAAAAAAAAACCCAACCCAAAACAAAACCCATACCAACAAAACAACAAACCCCCAAACAAACCCAAACAACTTGCATTTCATTTTTCTCCTCTGCCCTGTGACTTTGAAAGTATGCAAAACATTGCAATCTAACTGACGGGCCCAGTTTTGTTATGAAGAGGGGAAAAATGAAAAAAGTAAAGAGTTGAAAAAAAAATAGATGCAGTGATCCCAAATGATTTGCCGGGGCAGGGAATAAACCAACCCATCCTACAGTCTAGCTCAATCTTGCTCTTCAGCAGTTTTGCTATTCGGGGCGGGGGGGTGGTGATGAAGCAGAGTAGACATTAGGTACTTGCCTGATGTATTGATTTAATCAAGTCTCTGTTTCATCTTTGTGTTGTTACCATAGCTGCAAGCTGCTGACAAGGTATTAAAGCAAAAAACAAGAAAAATAATAATAAAAAAAAAAAGTCAAATATGCATAACAATCTACAAAGTTGCCATTTTATTGTTTAGAGCCCAATTACGTATGCTCTCGGAAGGTTTCTAGGGAAGCTGGTTTCTAATCACCCTGGAAGAGAGGTACCAACTTGCCCCCAACCTGGCAGCACGGGCAGGTGAAGAGCAACCGTCGGAGCACTGGAAAAATTAAATTAAGAGCCCGGCTCTGAATTGTCACCTCTGCCACCTCTAGATTCCCCCGAACCTGCTGCACCTCCGTGTCGAAGTCTGCTCCACGGCAATGATCTGCAAGCAAAGCTCAAAAACAAAGTGCCGGTCCTGGCGTTGCTTTGTGTATTATTTGTGGCTCCCTGCCTAAAACATCCTGCTGGCTCCGAGAGGAATGCCAAATCCACTGGGAAAAAAAAAAAAGGCATGGCATTTTGAACTGGGAGGACAATAGATTTTTGACCTAGCTCAGGGCTGGGGAGAGAGATATACCCATCATATGCCTATACACACATATATCTGCATAGTGACATACCTCCCTATGTGTATATATAGACTGTGTTCCTTAAATAATGAGTGGAAAAGTGGGAGCAAAGCTCTAAAAATGCAACATCAGTGAATTTTTTTTCGGTCTTTTTTTTTTTTTTAATTGCACCACCATCCCCTTCATTACACATCAAAGCAAGGCAAGGTAACAGCTCATCAGACTCAGAGAGGGAGTTTCACCCGCTGTATGTGAGTTAGTGCCCTGGTTTGCTACTACTGCGAAGCCACAGCCCTGATCCTTCAGAGCCCCCTTCTCTACTTCCCCACCACATCTGTTTGGTCCCTACGAACCCAGCAGGACTATTTATGAGCGTAAAGGCCAAGATGAATTCATCCCAACAGGATGGGGAGCGCTCAGGCTGGCTCAGATTAAAACAAATCGGGATTTTCTTTTGTTCGTGCCGCCGCGATTCCCACTGAAAAATGCAAATTGATTTAAATAGTTATTTCCAAAATCAAATCAAATCAAATATTTTGATGACAAACTGGCTGCGGGCAGAGGAAGAAGCCTTTTGGTGGAGGCAAGGACGGGGTGCAGGCGGGGACATGGGAGACCTGGGGCTCGGCCAGGAGCTCCCAGGGCTCCCTCCCTCCTGCCTGACGCCTTGGGAGACGTGAATTCTTGTTTCCCTTCCAGTCCTGGATCCGACCAGCAGACGACCGCCTGGCTGAAGCCAGCCCAGTAAAATTAAGAAAGGAACTAAAGCAAAGAATGCTTTTCCAGCATGTCAGCTTTTGACAGAGGAGGTATCCTTAAAATACTTGCATGGAGCCAGGCAAGCAACTAGGGAACACGCAGGGGATGAGGCGACAGCCAGAAATCACCCCTCCCAACACCACGAGGAACCCAAAGACAGGCAGCAGTTACAAACCTGGTACTTCAGCGCTGAGCCCACCTGTTTTTAGGTGCCCAGTGGCCACATACAGCTCCCTGCCAGCACCCTGAGCCCCCTTCTGCAACAACCCAGCCTCTCTCTGCAGCAGGAAATCAAAGCATGGGGAGAAAAATCCCCTCCTGCGATAGCAGCACCTTTGGCAGAAGCTGTTTTAGCAACCATTCGATCGAAGCATCATCTAACCCCACGCTCCCCAGGATGCCCACTCGCTCGGTCACGGCCTGAAGAATCCAGTACCTTTCCTCCCAGCTGCCCGCAGAGGATTTGCATTGGGCAGGAGGCTGCTTGAACCCAGCCAGCACCCGCCGCATCCGAACCCCCAATTTCAGGACCGT
This sequence comes from Actenoides lindsayi, assembly GCA_025331215.1. Classification (NCBI taxonomy): domain Eukaryota; kingdom Metazoa; phylum Chordata; class Aves; order Coraciiformes; family Alcedinidae; genus Actenoides; species Actenoides lindsayi. Next base: position 7,165 of record WTSP01024686.1, on the reverse strand, counting down.
TCTCAGCCACTCTCTCCTCTCGGTGTTTTCTAGGTCTTATGGGAAGGGTTTTTCCCTCCCCGAAGCTAAATTTAACCTCACGAGCCTCAACGCACCTCTGAATCCCGGTAAGAGGACTCGTGCCGCTGCGCACCGCGAACGGAGGGAAGCCTCGCGCCCTTCTCGCAAAGCTGTGTATTTGCTGCACAGCTCTGCAATCGCCTGGATTGGAAACTATGATTTTTCCAGGCTGTGTTGGAATTCTCCACCTGGAGAGCTCAGCGTTACCGCCGAGCGCAGAAATACCAAGAGACGGGAAGGATGAATGCAAAACTGTTTCTTCTTTCAAGGCGTTTTCCAGCAGAGCGCTCAGACATAGGGACAAATGCAGGTGTAGCTTCGTCCTCTCTTTACTAAATCAATGGATTTTGACTGCAATTTTAGGGGAAAGCGCTGAATTTTAACGTAAAGGATTTAAGAAGCCACCAAAGGGGAAAAAGCTGGCAGCTGGCACCTTCGGATATTGTATTTGCTGAAATAAAATTGAGAAGTATAAACTATGCTAAAGGCAGCACTTTCTGTCTTTCTTCCCTTTTACACTTTTTTTCTCCTTATTGGGTATTTTCCAGTGAGCACAGAACCATTAAAGCCACTCTCTGGGCCAGGACTCTCAACGTACGTATGTGTGTTTGTACAAAACACCCCAAAAGAAAAAGCAAGAGACATTAGATGTTCTAACCACCCTCCGAGCATGGGAACCAAGGTGCGGGCACTTCACGGGAGATCAACTGGAAGAGGCCAGCTGAGCTGGAAAACCAACCAACAGCAGCCAAGGGCAGGTTATGGTTACGAATCATTGGGGCTTGCTGCTGACTCGTGCTCTACAAACCCTAAAAAGGAGGTTTTGAGCTTGAAATTGCCCCATTTCCTAACGAAGCATCCTTAAGAGGATGAACTGGGGACGAGGGAGAGGAGGGAAGCGATTTGACTCAGTGAAAACTGACTGCGTATCGCACGCGGAACAAATTGGTGCTCTCACGCTGGGTTTTGGGGTAATTTGTAGTGACTTTTAGCAAAAACGGCCTTGGGAAGTCTCCCCGCCACCTGCGCTTTGCTGGGATAGGTTTTATCCCAGAGCACTGCTGTCAGGGTTTATTAAACCAACACCACTCCCCTGGAAATGCTCCCTGCAGTCCTAAGTGTCGGATTTTTCCGACACTTAACATGTGAGTAACTTCATTAAGAAGTCCACCGCTAAAGGAAACACCTTCATCACTGGTGGGTCATCCTCATTTCATTCCTCCTGGGTTTTTCTGAGAAGCAAATAAGGAGTCTGGGGATGGATTGGACTGATTCTGCCCCTTCCGATGCACCGGAATTCATAGATTTGCACCTATCGATTACTAAAGAGTGAGCTTTTTGCTGGCTGTAAATTGGAAATCCTCGCATCCACACCAGCCCAGCTAATTGTTGCACCGCTATAATTATACCTTTAAAGTTATCCCTCGTTAAGGTGCAATTTTGCAGAGCATTAATTAAAAGTGCCCGGGTGACCAGCAGAATAGCCTCCACTAATTTTTATGCTCATCCACTTCCCAAAGCACTGCCCAGGAGGATTAAAGCCATAAGTTAACATTTACATTTAAATCCACTACCCAGAGGAGAGAGGCCAGGGAGGGAGGAATAAATACATCCCAGTCGTGCCTTGGGCCGTGTTTAATGAGCTCCCAGGGGAAAGATGCCCCCTGCTTGGGAAGCACCTGGGAGCACAGGGCATCAGCACAGCACATCCATCCCGGGGCATCGCTCCTGCCACTCGGGATGGGGCCCAAACTGCACAGCAAATTCAGAAACAGGGCGAGAAACAGGGAAATGTGAGGGGGGGTGGGGAAAAAGGGGGTGGAAATTCATCTGGTGGCCGAGGGCATGCGAGTGACTTCTCGCTTCTTGTACCCAAACCCCGAGCGCAGACCCTGCAGATCCCAAAAGGCAGCTCAGTCTGGTATTTCTGTTGTTAGGGAAGGGATTATGATGAGTCACCCTTTAGCAAAAGTTCACGCAGAGCGGATGGGGGCTGGGGGGGAAGGGAGCTCCAGGGAGATTTCCAAACATGGCAATGTTTATTTGAAATTCAGGCTGAAGTCGAGATTCTGAAAGATCTATAGAAAATATTTCCTTGTGATTAAGCTTGCTGGCTACTGGATGTCACCACTGGTCCAAGGAGACAGAACTGAGAGGGCTGCGAAGCACAGAGCATACAGGCACAAAAACAACCCCAGCAAGGTTTTTCCCTTCCAGAAAGAGCTTTCTCCCAACAGCAGCAGGTATTTCACAGGTTGGCCGACTACAGAGTCATTATTTGCTTTGCTTAACCAGGCCAGATGTTGTGCATCACCTAACAGCTGTCTCCTGAGCTGCAGCCAGTGTATTGTGCACCAGGACTCATGAGCTCAGCTCATGTCATTTGTATCCCATCAACACAAGGCTCCCAGTGAGCCAAGCTCAGCAGCAAACTTTTGGCTCCAAGTCACAGAAAACCCAGGTAGGATAATTCCAGCAGGCAGCAAATGACAGCTACAGAGTCAGCATCGTTTCTGATGGGACACACATCCCGCCTGGCCAGGAGGCAGCGGGGAGAAGGAATAGAGCAACACACAGCAAAATACTAATTCACCAAAGGAATCATAGAACGGTAGGGACTGGAAGGGACCTCTGGAGATCATCGAGTCCAACCCCCCTGCCAGAGCAGGATCTCCCAGGGCAGCCCACACAGGAACAGATCCAGATGGGTTTGGAAAGGCTCTAGAAAAGGAGATTCCACAAACTCTCTGGGCAGCCTGTTCCAGGCTCCATCACCCTCACAGTTAAGAAGTTCCTCCTCATGTTGAGGTGGAATCTTCTATGCTCAAGTTTATATGCATTGTTCCTTGCCCTCTTGCTGGGCACTAGAGAGAAGAGATTGGCCCCTTCCATTGGACACCCACCCTTCAGATATTTATAGCCATTAATAAGGTCCCCTCTCAGTCTTCTCAAGACTAGACAGACCCAGTTCCCTCAGTCTTTCTTCCTAGGGGAGATAATAGGGGTTAACATGCTCTGGTCTGCACAGGCATTCCAAGATGGTTCAACCTGCGGCATGGATGGGTGCTATGAAAAGGCAGCTGCTCAGGAGAGAGAGAGAGAACAGCTCCAGCACATCTCTTAGTCTTTGAACTCCAGGACCTCTTGAGATAAACAGTCTAAATTAAGCAGCAAAACATTCCAGGCTCCCTAACAAAGCCATCCATTTCATAGAAGCCCTTGGAAAGCAAGGCACCTACCAGAGATGGTCACGGGACTTCAAAACATTCTACAGTGACTCCAAGTAGCCTTCCACAGATTTAAACACAAAATGACCACTTTACTCCAATACTCAACTTTCTTTGGAGAGGAAAAAAAAAAAAAAAAAGCAGACAGCTCACTTTTAGTGCTTCTCATCTAAATAAATTTGTTTAGATCAAGGCACACACTGCCGGGGAAAGCACTGCAGAGCACAGTCTGGAAGGCAGGCATTTGATGAAATATTTATCATTCAAAACCAATCAAAGAACTAGAAGAAGGGCAGTGTATTTTTCAAAAGGCTTCTTTGCCATGTGCAGTTCTGAGGGAGAACGCTGGCAACAACAAAAAAATGATCTGCGAGGCGTAGCAAGTAACGAGGCTGGAGAGGGAGGCAGAAGGAGACCTTCCCAGCAGGGACCAGTCCCTTCTTGCTATGGAGATACTGCTGCTATTTCCTACAGCAGCAGTGGAGGAGGACATCACCTGCATGGAGTTTGGTAGAACATCAGGGCAGACGAGAGGACTCCAGCAACAGCCCAACGGCTGCCTAATGATGAGATGAGAGGAGATGTTTTAATGCTGGATGAACTCTGTGCGGAGCAGTAATTGCGAGGAGAGATGAGGGAGTGGGATGGGGAGAATCGCCTGGTACGCACCAGGTCAGGAGGCAGCCAACAGCCTCCAGACGAAGCAAAGGGGAAGCACTTTTGTCTACCACAGACTAAAGGATTCAAGAGATATAGTCATACATTTTTACAGTAAGGGTGGTGAGAGCCTGGCCCAGGCTGCCCAGAGAGGTGGTGGCTGCCCCATCCCTGGCACCATTGCAGGGGAGGTT
>WTSP01024685.1:27695-46304 GCA_025331215.1 Actenoides lindsayi | reverse complement strand
TTAAAAAAAATAAAAAAAAAAAAAAAAGAAGAAAAAAAGAAAAAAATATTAAGTACCTGGTTCCCAGACTACCTTCTTCCTACAAACTCCTCTATAGAGCAATTCCAACCTCTGGATCAGTGAGGAAGACTTATGTAGGCATATCCTGCATTCTAGAGGTATCAGGTCAAGCACATGATTGGTCTTACTCCAGACGGTCACTTTAGGCCAGTTACAACAGCGCAAGTAAAATCTGCTTTAGCAAGTAAGAAATTATAGTGGTTATAGATTAGAAGTACACCTCTTTAACACACTCACATTTTCTTCCATTACACCTGAGGAAAATTTAAGGATATGCAAAATACTTGCAGGATGATATCCCAATATTGCACTCAGCTTCTACTTTTTCCATATGTAGATTGTTCTTCAGGAGGCGGCTTCTAAATATTGAGTGTTCACAGTATTAAAAACTGGGTAATTGGATAAATGCATTAATCCAGAAATTGCTAAATTCTTTATTATGTTCTGCTATATATATATGCACAGGGCCACAAGAAGGAAAGTTAGATTTTTGTTTAGTTTGTTAGTTATTAGTGAAAGATCATGCTCTCACATCAGGTCTCTCATATGTACAGGTACAAAAAATTCTGTGTCCTGGGATACACGGGTGACTGCTCTTCAACTCACCTTCAAAAGTCAAAACTGTTTTCTGACATTTTCTTCTTTAACTAGTACATTCATCGGTAATCCACCAATTGTTCTAAGGAATTTCTCATATAAACGTGGCTGAAAAAGACACTCATATTGCTTTTATTGTTTCAAAAATAAAAGTGCATACACATGATGAAAAAAAATATATTAAGTAATCCAATATAATCTGGATAATTATTTAAAATGCATACTCCAAAACCCTGAATGTGTCAGCATACAAATCCACTTCCTATGTTTTTCTGTCTGCAAGATCTGCAAGTAATTTAGTCTTGTTTTCACAGAGCGCAAAGACATTCCATTTGTTTACACTAGAGACAAATTTTACCCAATTGACGCAATTCGATTGATTAAATAATGGCTTTCTTCCTCATTTTAGGCAATTTCAGCCTTATATCATGACATAAAAGAGGTAACTGATTGTCATCTGTGTTCATACTATGTGACGGGCAGATTACCAGGTATGAGCCTTACTGCCTAATGACAGAACCTTTTCAAGGACTGATATAAATCCGAATGATCATAACCTGTTCTGAAAAATAGGAGGATGATTAAATAAAGTCAACAAAATGTCAACTGTAGGTCAACTACAGGTGATTTAACTGGAGGGGCTTCTAAGTGAAATAAAACAGGTATAATTTGTCCAACTTATGTATTAAAAGCATTGGTGAAGACCAGCTTCTTATAATCTGCCAACTCTGTGATAACCCTTCTCTAACAGGATTATTGGACATTCACGTCCTGTTTACAGTTTTTTAAAAGGGAAAAACCATACAAAGGTTTGCATATTCCTTATCAGCATGAGCAAAGATAAGAAATTAAAATCCTTAGCAATCCGAGTAAGTAGAGAACTGCTGAAATACTTTCACAACAAGGGAGGCATTTGCCTTAATGTCCTCGTGCAGTGCTAAACCCAGAAACGTTACCGTACTGGTCCAGCAGGCTCTTCAAAACCTTGACACGTAACATAGTCTCATTTTCTGGTCTTAAGCTTGTGCGAGGTGTTAGTCAACATACACAAGCCCAGGGACGGCTCCGTTGCTCAGGCCAATGTGGGATGTCCGTGGAGACGCGGTACAAGTCTCAGCAGAGGACCAAGCACTGAGATGATGCTCACCTGTATATCACCTCTTTAAAGACCTATCAGAAAAGGCTTTTGAAACCTTACTTCAGTGAAGCACCAGTGACATCTAGTGGACACATCTTCTACAGCAATGGATCTAACGGGGCAAACCCAGATAACTTCCCAGTTTCTTTGAAGGAGGCTACGGATCAAGTATCAGACACAGAATGGTAGATTTAAAAGGAAGCTTAAAAGGTTTTCTAGTCCATCTACCTGCAGAACCAACTATACCTGAGTCGTTCCTAACAAACATTTGCACAACCAGATCTTGAAAACCTTCTGTGATGGAGCCATAGCCACACCCTTCCTCCTGAGCACTGCAGCAACAAGAAAGGCAGTGAATTTCTTGCCACACTATAACACCCTTTCTTTCCCCTCTTGTCCCACTCACAACAGGCATGGAGAACAGTGAGTGCTTATAACTTACCTAGCTACCTGGATGAGCAACTGTAGCATCATATATGAATAGTCCAGACAGGTTAATTACCTGCCTAGCAAAGTTGCTCTGCAACACATGCAACCTCAGCTTCTCATATATGCATGCTTTCTCCAAAACTGGGTGAAATTTCACAGATGTTGCAAATAAATACATCCCTGGCAACAGGAGATTGACCCAGCCAAATTGCAATACCTTATTGTAAAAGAAAAAGCACAAACCCACATTTCACAACCTCATTTTCAGCAGTAGTTTCAAAAAAAAAAGCCTAATAAAGCATTCTGTTCATGTTGAAGCTTTTAGATACAAAAGCTAAGATTTAGCAGACATGTGCCACAGTAGCAGGAATTTTATAAGGGACAATACTAGGCAGCTGCAGCTTGAAGTATGACTTACCTGCATTTGCCTGTATATAATTTATCAGCAGCTAATCCTTTCCTAAATAAAACTGCTCAAGTGATATTTCATTTCTGAAACTATGGCATAGACTTGTTATGTTTCGGCAGTAATTCCAAACACTAAAACAATCCAAAAGCTATAAAAACAACAGTAATTTATTTTCTCAATAAGATTCTACATAAGCACTTTATAGACACTCCTGAAACTTGCTTGAATAACACAAAGATGTGGGGTTGGTTTTTTCCTCTAAGCCAGTATCCAGACCTTGGCAGTTTAGGCTGCTGTATATGCTTCACACCACACAGCAACATCTGCTAGCAGTTAATTTGGAAAATGGGAGACTGTCACCACAAAATGTAGACCTTTTAAAATAAACACAAGAAAAATATTACCAAGCAAAAATAAAATTGCATAATAAATATAAGTGGGTGGTAGCTACACACTGGATAGAAGATGTTATAATAGATCAAACAAATCACCATACTGAAGCTGCCCACCACAGTGTGCTTTCAAGAGACTGCTGTTGTCAGGCTGAGATCTGGACCTCTCATCTTCCCTTGATGTTTCTTCCCCTGTAAAAATAAAAAAAAACCCTAATTATTTATTTAGTATCATGGGACTGTACCATTAAAAATATAAACCTCAAAACCTAAATTTCCCAAGTACTCTGTCAGCAAGAAAAGCTCGGTCTTTCTTCTTTAGGAACTCTAGCTAGAAAGTTGCAGAGAAGTATGCTCCCTCCCAACATGAGATGAAATGCGACTTAAACGCAAAGTCATAAATCAGTTACTGGGATTCAGTGGAAATGTTTTTTTCAGATGGACAAAACTGTTCACATTAAATAATGGGGTTTGGAGAAAGAGCAAAGCTTTTCCGTATGTCTTTATATTACTCAATACGAACAAAAGCAGAACAATTCTGCAATTTTCAAAGAGAATTAAAAAAAAAACATATAGCGAATAGATAGTTTTAAAATGTAGGGGGAAAATTCCAGTGGTCCAGGTGATATCAGCTGGCAGAGGTTATTTTGTGAGCTTTGTCAAGTAAATGGGGATTAGCAGACATTATTATCAGGACAGTATTGAAAGAAATATTCCACTCTCATATGCCATTAAGCCTCAGTCAGGAATCATAAGTCCTCCTCCAATTGCATTTAACAGAGAAGCACATTGGCACAACGAACTTTCAGCTACCGCTATTGTTTCAGGGATGGGATCTCCTGTAATGATTTTTCTCACAATCTGATGCTCTCAGGGAGTCCCTCCCAAGTTTTCAGAAAGACTGTGGCATCTTTAGTCTGAGAGCATATTGCCTCACGTGAGTCAGGTTTGTGCTTGGCTCTAACAGTTCAGACTGGTGCACATAATAACCTGGATTTGGCCAGTAAGTTTGATAAAGTTCCAGCTGAAGATAGGGGGGGGGGGGAAGGGGGATTATATTATCAGTGGGGCAGAATTAAATCCCTGTTGAGCATTGACATTTCTGGAAGAGATTTTTAAAAAATTAAAAAAATAAAAATAATAATAAAAAATCCACAGAGATTAACTGCCTATTTACCATTCACACATTTTTACATCTCAGTTGCTTTCTTCCTCATTCTGCCAGCTGGGAAGACTGGAATGCACAAAGTGCAGAAGCAGCCACTTTCATGGATCCAGTAGGTAAATGTTGCTTTCAGCAATTCAGGTTTACTCTTGCCAACAGGCAATGCTTTCAGGTGGCTCTAGGCAGCTCGGGTGCTCCCAGGTCCCCACAGACGGTCACCAATTCTGGGAGTTTTGCCTTGGGGTGAGAGTCTGAACCAGATTTCTCTAGAGTGTTAATCTCTCACAAAACCAGCTGAAATTATTGGAGACTCTTCAACATCCCTGTTGCAGTCTTAATCCGTTCTACCCCTGGTTTGGACTATATCCTCACCTCACAGGGCCAGAGTAAAAATGAGTGCATTGATATGAAAGCCTTAGATAGCTTCATGATCAGCACCGTAGAAAAATCCACAAAAACCAGACAGCTTTATATATAAAGGATACCTTGGAAAAATAGGACGCAGAAAAGATGGAAAAAGTATGGAATAAGTGAGACACTGAGTAACGTTAGTTTGACCAGTGAGTGCTATTCATCCTGCACACTGTGCAAGGCTGATCTGTCCTCAAAGTTGCAAGCTACATATGAGCAAAGAAGGCCTTTTCTACAGTTAAAACAAGCATTTCAGACACTCTCAAGAGGAGAGCCCTGCCCAGTGAGTTCTCTGGCCCCTTGGGTCTGACAGGAGCTACAGGAAATGGTATTCCCTACAGCAAGAAGCTGGCTTTTGTAGGCAACTGAATGTACTGCAACTGATAGTACTCAGGTCAGATGTCAAAGGAGGACTGGTGCCAGAACAGTGATATATGGCTGGCATGAAATGGCTTGGGGCATCACCATCACCTTCCATCTGAAGATATCAAAGACACAGTTGGACATGAACAGATAACATCCACTCACACTTGGAGAAACAGGAATTCCAGTGCTTCCAAATATTTCTATCCCAAAGTTAGCCCAAAAGAATTAACCCCTGTAGAACTTGTAAGTATACAAGAATATTTGGTTATCAAGCTAGAAACAGGAAAACAGAAAAATAAGATTCCAACAAGCATTTTCAGGTGTGATGAGCAACCAATTTTGCTGTTTGATCTGATGAGGTATACTAGTCTAAGGTTCCTTTTCCTTCAGTATGTGTAGATCTAGCAAACAGCTCCCTTTTGCTATGGGGAGTGAAAGCTGCTACTGCCACCCTCCCTGCCTCAAGGCTGGCTCTCTATACCCCAGACAACCCTTGATTAACCAAGCCTGGGTTAACCACATTAGACCTACATTGTTTCTTTGCTCCCACTCTGCTGTTGCCATGAACGTAGCTACTCATCTGTCTTCATCCTTTTGCTCTCAGGTGAGGCGAGGTCAGAGCACAGTGACCCCTCGAGCCCCACAGCACTGGAAATGTTTATGTGCAGGAATCACTCTCTGCTGTCAGACCAAAGTGGACTAGAGCTCACTAGCCTGAGACTCTTGTGTTTATTTCATAACCATGATTTTGAAACCAGATCTGTTCACACGGGAACCGTGCTGTGTGTTGGCTGCAACTATGCCCGTAATCCATAGGAATCAGAGGTTGGGAATAGCACATCATCTGACTCTTTTACTGGGTTCTTAATACCCTTTTATTATTACAATATAAAGTTAATGATACGGACAGGCATTTAACAATGATATTATTGTAACTGTCTAAGGGGCCCCACTCTTGCTGATTGGGCATAGATGTCTCACGTCCATACTGAGGACTGGGAGTCTTGTCACTATGGTACAAGTGAATCCTTGGTGGTTTGTCTGACTTACAGGCTTTTACAGCTCAGATCTCCATATCCTTACACTGCATTGTTCCTCCAGAAACTGCACTATTATACATTTCATAATTGTAAGTTAACTTTCACATGTATCTTCAGTTATTCAAAGCAGCCAATTCTCCCAAGAAGCATTTAAAGTGTTATACTTACATAGCTTGCTTTGAAACTGCCAGGCGACGATGAAGACACACACAAGTCAGCATAGCTTTTACTCACATGCTTGATTTGCTGTTCAGATTCCAGATCTGTTTTTTACGTCTGTCACAGGGTGTCTGTCATCACTTCTTTTCAGAAGCCCAGCAGGGTATCCCCAACAATACCAGCCTTGCAGTGGGGAAGAAGGTTCCTTTCTTCCCAAAGTTTTAGTGGCAAAATCTCAAACAACAGAGTGAAACATTGTGTGTCAGAGCCCAAACTGAAGAAATAAAAACTAAAAGCATCCAAACAAAACCCAGCTTTTCCACCCAGACATCTTTGCTGTGAGCCCAAACTCTCCCTGACTTATGGCAAGCACCCTGGAAAATATAAGATTTTTTTCAAATTAAAAGACCATATGTCCCAACCAGTTTCTTTCCAGAGAAAATAATAGAAAGTCCTCCTGCATTCATAGTCTACTCCCGTGGGAACAAGAAATTCCTGCTTACCCTGTCTTCTAGGATCCTATGGGAAGAATGAACAACAAGTGTTTTCAAGGAGGACTACATGGTACTAAGTCCCAGATGTCACCAGCATGACTAATTTATAAGCAGATACCTCAGGATCAGTTATGTTCTACTGGTACCTATCTTTTGTCTGCAAAGAGAAAACAATAGTTTTTCTTGCTTTCAGAGACTCCCTTCTCAGCTCAGGGCATGTTCCACTGCACTTTAGTGTCCTGCACATCAGACTGCTGTTGTTCCAGCTGCTGGCACCTCTGTGACAGTCATCCCAGGATCCTGAGGACCACAGGTGCCCATCTCCTCCAGACACAGCTGCGGGCACAGGACTGGAACATCAACATTTGCATCAACCACTTCCCCCGTTTGCTTTATATCTGTCAGGTCCTGATGATGGTACCTGTCCCACACAAAAAGAAAAAAAAGGTACTGCAGTCATGAAGAGGCCTCCATGGCAGAGCTGACACCACACAGGGCAGAGGACACAGGAGCCACAAGCATGTGGCTCATCAAGCCAGACTGCAAGCATTCTGGCTAAGGAACATTGCACAGCTGTCATCCTTTCTCAGAGCGCCACCTCACACCTTCGACACATTTGCTGCAGCTCTGGAAGGAAGACAAAAGTAACTCCAGAAAGCTGCTCTCCTTTTTCCCTGAAACCTAGTCCAGATGCATGTCCTTTCCAGAAGCTTTTTCAATCAGCTGCCCATGCAGGGTCCATTTAAAGCCCCCTTGCACCACTTCTTAATCATACCCAATATCTGCTGCACTGTGTCTGTAAATTGATAAAACAGACCCCAGGTTCCTGAATTATACAGATTTCTTTGCAGGGATTTGAGGCTGTCTCAGCAAAGCTTTTTCTTCAGGGAGATTGAGGAACATAATATTCATCTGTGGACTCCTAATCCCTTCAGACTGAAGACTAGTTTCAAGAGATTTTTTTTAAATTTACTTTCAACTTCTTTGGTTAAATCTTGCAGGAAAGAATCCATGGAAGACCTTATCTGAACCCTAGCATGCAACAACCTTGTTGCTCTATTTCATCACTGGTTTGAGGGTCACATTATTAGCAATAATACTGGGAATTATAGAATCATCTTAGGCCTCCGGATACATTTTACGTTGACGAATTTATTCTGTCTTCCTTTTCATGAATGCCTGATGTCTTATAGGAGACAGAGCATTTATAAGACTCTAAAGTTATTAAGCTTTCACCTAATCGCTATTATTTGAGGTCTTATGGAAACTCAGCTTCATCTGCAGCTGGGTATTACTAGTACCTGACCCCAGAGATGTGACGGTACATTAAAAGTGCTAGTAAAGTATCTGGTTAGCAGATTCATGAAGGGAACATTAATGAACTAGTTCTGTATGTATGCCGCTGTGCATGTAAGTTATATCTGGCTGCCATGTGTGCCCAGAAGCAGTTCTTTCTCAGAGTATGCTGAAAAGCTCTGTCACCACAAGTCAGGCGCACCCTTGATACTTTTCATAAGGCTCCAGAGGAAATTAATGTTGGTTCTTCCAGGTTATAGCTTTTATATGATAAAAAACCCTACGCCAGCTGTATCATATGGAAAACAGAAGAGAGACAGGTAACATAATCCACATGCAGCTGATAATTCAAGTACAGGTCTGATGTTCAGCACTTGACAGAATGATAGATGAGGCCAAGGTTTACCTCCTTAAAACATCCAATGTCAGTGGGAGAAATGAAAGCAACACAAAAATGTGCAGCCTGATCGTGACTGAAGGTGATCTGTAAAAAGGGAATAATTGTTTCTGAAGGTGACCTTTCAATCTGTAGTAAAGTCCCTAGTTATTGCAGTGTGCTTTATGCTAGGACATATGCGACCAATCTGCAGGTATCAAGAGATTTTCCGTATACCATCAAGCTCTGAGGGATTTGGTCCTGAAGATGTAATGGCTACATGACAGCAATACCCTTGTCAGAGTTGCCAGCCTTATGCACAGGACTGAAAAGCACTCTGTTAATAAGATGACTGGATGCTTAATAATGCCTCGATGAGGCACAGACATAAAAAGCTTGGAGGAGGCTCCCATGGCATTACATCCATATGAAACTGGAATAATGCAGCAATGAGTCGAGCTGAGGACATATCAATCAACTAAATTGAGGACTTATTTCTTGTCCCGTTGCACATAAGGCTAGTGAAAGCATCAAAGTGAACTCAACAAACAGCATTTTGGATGAACCCTCCCTTTTACCTTTTAGTTACTCATTTGCAGACACGTTTTTGTGGGATAAGGCAAGACAGACTATATGTCCAGAGACAGCTTGTGTTTTATGGGAATGGAGGAGGTGTACTTATAGTGAAATCCATCTTGTGGCAAAATTCAGCACCAAATTTTTCAGTAATTATCTGTACCAGTAGCTTGCAAATGCACCCCTTAGATCTTAACTGAAATGTTAAAAATATTCAAGTACAGCTGTACAGAATTTGTCATTGTCTACACAAAAATTCCTCTTTGGGACCCATCATTTCCCTGGTATCTTAATTTGCCATTTTCATTATCTCTGGGTTTGTCTCATCAGAAGAATTCTTATTTTAATCTGGATTCTTATCAAAGCAAATTCTGTCTTCATTAACACACAATTTATCACAGAGAGAATGAAGATTTACAATACCTCATCTGCCCTGAACAGGAAATTACCAACACAGCTCAGCATGTCTTCAACTGTGGAGTCACTGAAGCTTGTTGTCCCATAACACGAAAAAGATCTTAGTTACAGAGGTCTCATACTTTGCCAAATTTAGAAATCTCAGAAATCTAATTTTTGCATGGTTAAACTACCTCAACAATACAAAACAAAGGTGTTGAATGGGGCTCTGCTATTTCAAACACGAAATTACTTGTAGTTCTCAGATAACACAGCAACCAGCATGGTTGATACACCTGGCTTAGTACATAGAACTCAGATAACAAAACTTAAAGCCCCATTCTTTTGATTTTTGGCCATTTGCTTTCTCCCAGTGTGTTACAGAGCTTGAACCTTCTCACACATACATGATACAAATAACCCAGCTTGGCAATAAGGAAACTGAGGCAAACAGAACTTGCCTTTTACAAACTACTGGAACTGCTGTGCAGTCATGCCCTTGGTGCCGAAGCAGAGAACAGTTCCTTTTTCCTTCCAATTCCCTTCTCTGCTGAGAAAAGGAAAGGGAAGGGTAGAAACACTCTCAAGGAAGATTAACATGTCATTGACTCCATCTTTCCTTTCTTTTCCTGACTGGCCAAGTGCTCCCATCACAGCCCATTGGGTGGACAAGAGACAGTGTCTGTGGCAGGAGCTTCAGCATTTTGTGGTGGAGAAGGCCAGGGAACCTGCTTGACATGTTTTACCAAACCTGACATTGTCTGGGAAAATGAGTCTGCTGCGTTAAAGGTGAAATAAAGTAATTTGAAGTGATCAAGACTCTCTATACTCACATTTTTTGAATGGGATATTTAGACTTTTCATTTCTAATTGATCTTATTTCTGAAAAAAAATCTTATACAAAGTGAAAAGATCTTCCCTTCCTCAAGTCCTAAGGGAGGACCTTTTGAACCTGCTGACAGTCTCAGAAACAGACTCTTGATTCAGAGTAGTGACAAAGCAATTCAGACTCCAGAATTCAAACTAAAAACAATTCATCAGATTTATGCCTGGCCTGATGCACATTTTCCTAACTTGTAAATGCATTACATGTGGCATCTAGGAATAAAGTGTTCAGCCTCAACAAGGAAGAGGAAACACATATGAATGAAACCTTGCGTGGGAATAGTCAGTGCTGTTCTTCCCTGCTTAGCAGTCTGAAAATGCTGCTTCAGCTTTGGCTGTGTTTTCTCAACTTTAGCTGCACTACGACCTCAGATGACCCTGACTGCTATGAATCTGGTCACTGTACATTTGAACCAGAATACTAAACAACTGGTGTCATTTTCAGTCAGTGCTAAATCCAATCTGACCTAGATAGAAAAGCCCTTGCATCCCATTGCTAATCCCTTTGGTTCTATCCAAGCAGTGAAGCCTGTAAGCAAACACAGCACACAGACTTTAAGAAAAGCAGACAAACAAATTGAGCTTCACAGAAATCTAAAAACTCAGACTTCAGGAGATCAACCCAAGTAAAACCAGTTCCCATATTCTTTAGAAGCATATTTCTCTGTGTTGCCCAAACCCTTCAGACCATTCTGTGACAACAAATAGATGTTACCTTTCCTCGGTATCTGTCTCTCTAGGCCGAGACTGGAGCAACAATACATTCATTACCTTTTTCTGGTCTTCTAAAAAGGCGTATCTTGCGTGAATGTTGCAAGAAGTTTAAGAAAAAGTTAAAATTTTAAAATATTTTGCTTCAACATACCAGACATTCCATTCTGCATTTTTTCCCCTGAAAATCGTGATTCTCAGCCACAGCCACTTCATCGTTATAGAAATAGCTGATTTTCCCACAGTCTCTCCAGCCAGACAACAAACCTTCACCAAGATGCTTCAATTTCATCGGAGTCAGCACCTCCTGAGCAATGTGGTTTAGGTTTCTTTTAAGCATTCAAGAACATTTTTCATAATAATGCCAGATGGCCTTGCGATCAAAACCTTTGCATTGAGCCCTTTACCTCCAAATTTGCTGCTGATAGTGTGTGGATTTGAATTTGAATACACAATAGAGGAGCTGTTTCACATTTTCTTTAAAAAAATGAAATAAATTACCTCTGCAGTGACAAATTTTCCAACTGCATTAACTGTTCTATGGCATCCACATACCTTTCCAAATATTTTGTGAAGAAAAGACAAAGAGGAAAAGAAAGAAAAATTTCTTGACTACCATCATAAAATAAATTGTTCTTTAATTACAAACAGGACACTCTTAAGCTGAGAACTGAGGAGAAGGGCAATCTATACGACCTTTCCCCATTATTTTGCTTTGAAATATGGGGTAGGCAAAACCAATTGATGTGCACAGATTTAGTAAGATAAACACCAGTGGCAACTTTTTCTAACAACACTAGGCCTTCTCTGGAACAAAGAATGGGAACAAGAATACTTGTTATGTACTCTTGCAAAATGTACTGCATATTTAAAAATAAAATATTTGATTATCAGTTGTGGCTGTATAATGTCAAACGTATGGTAGCTACATGATATTTTAACCCTACCCCCAAGCTACAAGGAAATTGAGTAGATAGTTGGTTTTCTAGCATCTTTAAAGTAACTAAACATGAAAGGTCAGACTTAGGAAGAACGGTAGATAAGCTGCCCAAGAAGGCTGCCAGAGCTGAGAAAACATGCTCATGTGCAATGGATATCTCAATGTTTGCTTAGAAACACATCATAAATGTAACATTTAGTGATGGTTTAAAGTACCCCAGATAAATAGGTAGTGACATTTACACAGGAAAGAAAAGGGTTTGAGAGACTGATTCAGAGAGTAGAGAGATGGCTGCATTAAAACTCTTGGGGCAATTTTAATTAACTTTATGACATACTACTGTAGTTACTGGTCTTAGGAGCATGCATCACAGTTAATGTAATCATATTTCCCATAGATTACCTGCATGAGACACCCAGCCTTAGAATAATACCCTGTAGATATTTTAGCCCTTTGTGATGACAAAGTGATGAAATGGGGAAAATGTTCTTGGACCTGCCTGGGCTGGACTCAGTGTCCTCTAAAGTCAACTGAAATAAGTTTTCCACAGACTTTGATTCAAAAGTCAAGAAGAAACATAAGCACAACTTGAGGTGCTCTCTATTACAATTTGTTAAAACTTGTAATAACTGGTGAAGGGGAACTATAAGTGTTGCAAGTCTGTTTCATGCCAATGCAGAATAGTCCAGTGTTTTGGAGAAAGAGACAAAGGGCCCATTCCTATATACAGGATTTAAAACTCCACTATTCAGTGATGGTGCCCAACATATCTGAAGGTAGGATGTCTTAGAGAGAGTAATGAGTCCTACCACAGTCACTTACCATCAATGTATATGCAGGATGTTGCAGTGAAAGGGCACCGTTCTTCAAGTATGTGAGTATCTCACAACAGTGGAAATGTCTACACAGATAATGGCTTTGTTTCTTCCAATGGAGATTTGGTAGGGTAGAATTCAAAGAGAATATCTTCCCCACATTAGATAAAGCACCGGATCCCACACTGGAACTCACACCACAGAAAGGCTGAAATATTTCCACCAAAAAAAGTAAATTTTTTATTTTTTATTTTCTTTGCAAATATATAGATAGCTGGGTATAGGCCTGCCACAAAGTTTTCTTGTGGCTAATTACATAACTTTTTTTTTTTTATCCCATAGAACCACTGCTAGCTATACTTTTAACTGCTTTGTTATGACACCAGTTGAAGAAGTAGTCACTAATTGCTGCAGAGTTTAGAAATTTGCAGTGGACAAGACAACTAATACTGCAATTCAAAAATTACAGCTTTCGTTCAGACAAATAATTCACAGATATTGCCATTTTCTTTCTGTGGTTCATGGAATCAAAAACCACATCCCTAACCCAGCTACAGAAAACACTCCCAAAACAACACTGCTTGTCAAATCGGCTCAGTAGGACTGCATCCACAATTTCCAGGTCCCTCTGTAGCTGCTCTTCAGCAGCAACAAACAAAGCCACACAGATGCTCAGCAGAAGCACAGAGCAAGCACCTGGCAGAGAAGCAGTCCCTGTCCCCAGCCATGCTCCAAAACTGTCCTGACATCTTTCCTGTGTGCCACCTCAGTGGAGAAAGATTCACGGGGACACAGGAATGGGATTCATGGGAGAGAAACATCACGTGTCTCCTTCTGCATCGTCCTGAGCCAAAGCCTGTGCTGTACTTCAACAAACAATGGTGAATGTATGTTGGAAAATTGCGAATTTAATGGAGGCGTGAGTGCCAATTTGCGTAAACTCCGTTTAATCTGATATTCCCCCCTTGTAGACTTGTGATAGTGTACTTTGCCTTAATTTTTATGAAATTTTATTCAACTGAAGTTTTGAGCGTTCCCCCTGACTTCCATAAGTTTGGGGTTTATTGTACACCAGTCAGTTCTCTCACATCCAGCATACAGTGCCTGTAAATTTCAGGTTAATTAACTCACATCTGGTTTTCCACAAGCAGAAATACTAAGTTCTGCAGCCAACTATTACTAGCTGAAGTGCCTTTTGCTCTCACTTGTCTGGGGATGAAACTAGTGCATCTTTGATTTTTAAATCTATATTCTTAAAGTCTGATGCCTTGTTAGAAGGCCAAGGGTTATTAATTTCAAAAACAGAAGGCAGAGTTTAATGAATAATGAATAGCAGCTGTTGGAAACAAATCTATGTAGCCCTGGGACTGTCTTTCCCTATGTTACAATTACACTTTGATTGACCTCAACAATAACTAACAAGCATGCCCAGCTGGATCATAAACCAAGTATATACTATGTCCAGATACGGTGTAAAATTTCACATCAATGCAACACTCACTGTCACTCCAACTTTGTCCCATCATATGTCAATCAGACCTACAAATAAACTTATTAGAGCTGTGACATACGTTTTCCTAGGAGAAAATAAATAAATATGTGTATATACATATCAATTCTTCACTGACAATGAACACACAGTTTAGGAAAATCATGAGTACATAGGGATGGCACTACCTCTGAAGAAAAGCGTTTTGTCATGAGACACATGTGGGGTTTGTTCACTGTTTGAATATATAATGGCTTTAAGGAGAGGCAGTTTTCCAGGTTGCCTAAAGCAGCTATATCCCCATAGCTGGGAGGCCGAAAGCAGAAAAAAATTAAGTTTGGGCTGATCAAGCATCTGACATATTTTCTCTATGAAGGCATGTGCTGCACTGGGACCTGGTGTTTCCAGGGGTCTGTGGGTGGGAGGCCCATGGAGTTCACTGGGGGTTCAGTGCCTCTCTCCTGTGCACAACCACATAGCGCAACACCTAAATACGGGATCTGTCTAAACAGATGGGAATAAAAATGCAGAGACAAATTGTTTATACATGCAAACCCAGAAAAATCTGTCTCTTGCTGTTCTGTGGATGGATTACTTGCAGTTTTACATCCTGTCTTATCAGATAGGAAGTTTGGTCTATAGCCAAACAATATTAGGGATGAGCCACTGGTGAGTAAAATACTCCAGCCTTGGGATTTATATATACTCTCAGCTTTCTGACACCTTATCCTCCCTCTCCCAACAGTTCCAGGTGAAACAAACAGAGAAGAAACAAATCTTTCTCTCATCAAGTCATTGCACTTCTTCTAGGCTTCCCGTTTAAAACAGCTATGTACTATAAATTGTACTATTATTTCTATTGCTAAACACAACAAATTCATTTGTCACCATTTCTTCCTGCTCATGGACTACATTATTTCAGCCTCCCAAATATTTTTACAGGCACTTTCTTAAAGGGCACAGCATAGCCATGCAAAAATATTTAGATGCCCAAATATCCCAGGTTTAGTTTTCCAGCTTTAATTTTGTTAATGTGCCCCATGAGACCACATCATGGCACCTCATACAATCCACACTGAACAAGAGCTGGCTCAGCCTGCAAGTTGTGTGTTCTGCACTGCAGAACTGTAACTGCACATCCTACCTCTCTCCATCAGAAATCAAGGTCAAGCACATCCCATCCTTTTGCAACTTCCCCTCTTTTGCACCTCATTTAATGAGCTGAGAAAAGCATGTGGCATGACAAACATCAACACAGATTTTGCCTCCCCTTATACTATTGCTTGCCTTTGCATTCTTTTCTCCAAATGACATTTCTGCTCTATAAGAGGACATCACTGATCTCAGTCTTAAAGAGAAGTTCTGTTATCAGGGTTTCTTGATCTCATCTGTCTTTACATAGAACTTCTTTATAGATTCTTAGCTGATCTCAAAAGTTTTGCTCAGAGGAGTAAATCCTAATACCAAGGAATGAGTAGTACACTCCCACTGATTTTAATGGAATCAGACATGTAATTAATTAAAATGCAATTGGCAGCACCTCGATTCACGTAACATGATTGCAGGTATAAATTGTAGTTATGGTATCACTTTGAAAACAATATACTGCTCTTTTTAGCATAAAGAGAAGAAAAAAAAAAGGGTGTGTGTGTGTGTCTGTTAAAAAAGAAGGACCAAAAAACTCACTAAACAGTAGGTAAAGTTACATACCACCATCAGCATAAAGTAAACGCCCAGTGCCTCACACCATCCCCTACTGGGTCATCAGGAAGACAAGCTGAGCTTACAGCACACACTAACTTTTGACAGACGCCAGCCCAGGTGGATGGATGGGGGAAGTGAGTTCCACGGCCAAGGTCAAGCGTCTTTGGCTGATCCCAGTTACAAGTGCTGTACTTCAGGAAGGGAAGCAGCCTCCTGGGTAACCATTTGGGGCTTTATAAATTCAAAATAACACCTTGAATTCTGCCCAGAAACTTATTAACAACCAGCAGAGCTGACTAAAGTGTTCTTGGCATGAAGCTCCACATTGTGCACCAGCTCCAGTTTCCAAGGGTCTCAGCACACAGCCCTGTATGGAGTGCACGGTGATAACATAATACTGTGTCAAGGTGTCAAAGGCATGGATAACTGTGACAAGGTTTCTCCACTGAACAGAAAAGGCCCATTCTTCTTACTAACAACATCAGGGGGGAAAGACATGGATATTTTGTCAAAGACTTTTCTCAAAGTGCTTTTATGCCCTGGACACCTCTAGTGTTTGAGCCCTTATAAAAGTTTGGTTATGGACCTGCTCTGTGCTTTGAGAATTTCCTGACCTCAGACTGATGAAATTAATAAAGTTACCTAGGTGTGAAAGCAACGTGGGGGGTCACATCAGGCCCAAAACTGCTCAGGTGTTAAGATTAGCTAGGATATATTGGAGAAATTGTAGTGGATAAAATGTCTGTCTTTGTTCTCAGAGAACTTCTTTCTGCCATGCCCTATCGAAGGTTTACAGAGGTCAACTAATTTCTCCCTATTCTCAGTTCAGGACTGAGCTGTACCAAGTAGTATTTTTTAGAAAACCTATTTAAAATCATATATAGCTGAACTGATTTCCTCCACATTTCTTCCTTTGATACTTTCTGACTTTAATTACATAAAGTATTCAAATTACTTTAAGACTGGAGAAGAATCTAAAATAATACTTCACTTTGCTATAACAGACCTGCTGGACCAAAACCAGAAATAAACAAATTCCGTAGATTCCTACATACATAAAGGCAATTTGAGTCTCAGATAGTCCAGGTACAAATTTTCAGCACAAAGCTGAGGACACAATCTCTGGCACACAGAATCACAGACTGCCTGTGTTACTGATTTATAAGCAATAATATGCAGTAGGGATGCAAATAATTCTAGAGTAAATTAGTCAGTGAATTAGAGTTACTAGACATACAAAATAAAGTATTATTTTAGTTTCTTGTCCAGTCTGAAAAATTATAAGAATTTTCTCTATGGTTGAACTGATCTATGTAAATAGGAGGTTATGTGTTGAATTACCAAGAATACATCAGGGTGTTTGCAGTGACGTATCTTCTTCACAAGTGATGACTCAACAACATAAAGCTCCTGGCCAAAGTAACAAAGCTGGCAAAAAAACTAGACATCAAAAGACCACTTCAGTTAAAAAGCTTTTTAAGAGAAAAGGGTCACAGAAGCTATCTAGAGAGAGGAGACAGGCTGACAGAAATAGTGAGCGAAAGATTACAGAGTGGGAAAGCTTCCTCCTCCATGATATTACGAACAGCAAGCATTAAAGAAAATTCAAGTAGTCTGGTACCTTGGGGAAAAAAAACTAGACTTGTTTCTGAAGCAAAAGAATTTTAAAGTAAGCATATCTTCAAAAATGTATCTTTACTTTAAAATCCATCTATTCTATACTACTTAGCTAGAAGCGAACTTCAGGTCACTCTCCTCCTCTTGGAAGGCAGAGTAATGAAGGACCAAAGTTTGGAATCATTCCCACAGAAATGGTTGCACTTGGAGCTGGATACACAACAGGAAGATGATCTGAAAGTCAGAAGTTGTGTGATTAGTGGGTTCTCCCACATCATCTTCCTTACCTGGGAAGGTATAGAACTTGGAGCCCACCTTCAAGCCCTCCTTTTCTCTGAATTTTCAATTCAAAAAGAAATTCTAAACTACAGAGAACTGTGGAAACAAGTGTGTGCAATGCAAATCTTGAAGGATATCACTTACTGCTATGCAACAGCTCAAAAGAAAGCCCACATGTTCATTCAGAACTGATGATTTCAAACAGCATTCATCACATTCACAAGTTCCCAGAGTCTCAACTCAGAGTCTTTAGTGGAACAAGTATGGGAACAGAGATGTTCCCACAAAACAGTATGATTCCAAGATATTTTAGAAATTATATTGTGTTTCATATGGTGACCCTGCACTGGGGTCATAACAACCCCATGACAAGCTACAGTCTTAGGGATGTGTGGTTGGAAAGCTGCAAGTTGGAAAAGGATCTGAGGGTATTGCTCAATAGTCGACTAAATATGAGTCAGCAGTGCGCACACGTGGCCAAGAAGGCCAATGGCATCCTGGCTTGTATTGGAAACACCGTGGCCAGCAGGAATAGGGAGGTGATCGTCCCTCTGTACTCAGCACTGGTGAGGCCACACCTTGAATACTGCATTCAGTTCTGGGCCCCTCACTATAAGAAAGGCATAGAAGTGCTGGAGACTGTCCAATGTCCAGAAAATGGCAACAAGGCTTGTGAAGGGCCTAGAGCGCAAGTCCTGTGAGGAGAGGCTGTCCTGGTTTGAGTGAGAACAGAACTAATTCTGTTCGGTAATTTTACTTTTCAGCTCAGTTCTTTTAATTAACTGCAGTTTCTGAAGGTAGCAGCCTGTTCTCACAGACAGTGTCTGCTTCTAGCAGTGATAACACCCCATGTTTAGAGTTACTA
>WTSP01024685.1:0-22680 GCA_025331215.1 Actenoides lindsayi | reverse complement strand
AGGCAAAGCCAATTCACGGATTGACACAAAATCACCTCCCCACTGAGGCCGTGAATCACCACGTATATAAAACCTAAGGGAGACACCGATATGACCGCGGATAAACACATTCCTCACATATTTTTATTTTTTTTCCAGTTGAAAATTGACCCACGTTTGGTTTGAATTAAGGATTCATCGCACTGAAACAAATAACTAAATGGAAAGATATGAGTCCCTTTGAAGAGCGTGCAAATCGAATTTGGGTGATAATTAGCAGCAGACAATTGAACCCTACTGTTTATTTGCACAGAACCTGATGTTACTGGAACGCGGTTTGAATTCAGGCCCACTGAGAACGGAGTGACTGAGTTCTCAGGAATTAATTTAACAGTTTAATATCTGAGGTAGAAACAACCATGCTTTTAACAAGATGTACATGTGCTCAGACCCTTTGATTTAGCTGCTGTCCCCTACTGAACAGTAACTGTGTTTTCAGGACTTTACATGCCATATTTTTGCTCCCCAGAATACCCAAGAGAGGAGGAGGGATGCCTAGGGATGCCATAATTGGAAAGGAGAATAAGCTGCTCATAGCTGAGTTCTAATGAAGTATTACCTCCTATAACATCTGCCCAACTTAGTCCCTGTTTGTTTAACTTAGTTTGCCAGGGAGCATAAATACATGTGTCATCAGCTGCATGTTTGGCAAACCAAGCAGTTTTTTCTCAGGGTGTGTTTGGCCTCAGTATTAGAGGAAGCACAATTTTGCAGCACAAGTGAAGATGAGAAAAATGGCTCTCCGGCACAGAGAAGGCTAGAGTAGCAACTCCCATAAGATAGATTTGGCCAGAACATTGAAGTGAAATTTTGGTGTATTTTTCACTTCACCACATGTTTTAAAGATTTTTTTTTATTTTTATTTTTCAGTCAGCCTGATCCACCAGCAGTTAAAAGAAGGCCTGTTAAAGATTTTTAAAATGTAAGAAATGATAGCACCTTTGTGATGAAGGGAACAATCAGGACAATGAATTACACAGGAAAAAAAATACTGTTGCACACAGATCCTCCTGCATCAGGAGACTGGTCCCAGTTCAAGCTACTAAAGCCATCACTCTAAAAGGAGACAGCGTTCATTTCATGCTTGCTTCTATCTGCTGGAGTTCTGAACTACACCAGTAAAATTTAATTCTTATTGTTATTGACTCATTTTATATCAATTATCCATGACGATGATGTGGATGGAGGAGTGGTCATCAGCATAGCAGAGAAGGTAATACTTGTAACATGCAGGTCACCAGCAGGGGAGCACAGAAGCAGCATCCCAGGTCACACGCACACCGAGGCATTGCTGGTGTTCCCATCCCTGGGCATGGATCAGCAAGGAGCCATCCCTCGCTGAGGAGAGCAAGGACCAGACCAACAGGATAGTCTTTGCTCCAGACTGACCCTGTAGGGAAGCCATCAGAGCTTTCTCTGCAGCTCCCCATTGTTTTTTGCTCTGAACCTGATATTGCCAGAGAATTAAAGGCAGATAGAAAACAGAGCGACAGCTGCTATCCCATCTTGCTAAATGTGACCTACCTCCCCTGGAGTGTAGGTATTGCCCAATTTGAGTCCCGTATCAATAATAAAATAGCAAAGACAGCATATTCTTTCAGGTGTCTGGAGATAAGTTCTGCCTTTTCAGATAATTCACATAATTTAGCACAGCTCCAGAGACTAGCCAAGGTTGTGTTCTTCAAGGATAAATGCTTCTTTCTTCAAGTAGTTTGGAAGGTGTTGCCATGTATTCACCCCTCCACCCAGACAAAGTATGTTTCTATTACATTTCCATATTATTGAAGCAGAATTATTTCTGTTAAAGCTAAGACTCAATTAATCATAACTATGGCCATCTGAATTTCAAGCCTCTAGAGAGAAACTGGGGCTTGGTCATCTTGACGGATTTACCACACTAACAGATTGCCACTAATCATCTGAGCCTTCAGTAACACAACATATACTTTTAGCTGTCACAGAGGCTAGCAAAACTTGACTCCTGTCAACCTCTTCCAGCAAAGTTTATGTTAACATTATTTAGTTTGTCACAAGCTAGCATACATAAAGGAACAGAGGCCAAACCTCACCTGAAGTACAGATCATATATCCAAGCTTTCAGAAATTTCTAAGTCCTGGCTGTGAGCTAGATGAGTTACTATCATAGGTATATCAATCAGAAGCAAGAAGATATTATGGCCCTAACTGAAAAAACTGTGATGGAAGAAGCCCTCATATGTTTTGGCAAGACATAAATATTGTTGTTTATTTCCTTTAAGGAACTGGCACAAATAATACCAGTAAAGGGGAAAAAAAAGAAGAAGGCAAGAGAGAGAAGCAGGCATCAGCTAAACCAACCAACCATCTGCCCCGGCCCCGAGAAAAGAAAACCCTTAGGACATTGTAGAATAAACTCCATTGTACATTTAAGAACAGGTTCATGGACATTTTCCCTGATGGCAACAGCATTTATCAAGTCTGCACCTTCCTTACCTGCCACTGCTTTCTAACCTCACACTGTGGCTCACAGATGCTTCATTTTTGGCAACACAGTGCTTGTGAGAACACGGAAACAAGGAGCTCACAGAAAATATTTGGGCTAAAGGGAAGCAAATCAACTTTTTGTGTAAACTCATAACTGCAACCTTTATCAAAGTTCTGCCAAGAACAGTATAGGCAGAGGATCACATATCGAGGATGAAATGGCTCCTCAAGACCCCTTTCCAGCCTTCTTTCCAAGCTATTTACCAGTTCAGTCTTTGGTTCCACTCCTGTGTTCGGTTATTGTAAATCACCTTAATGACATCCTATTCTAATGGCTTTTTATCTTGATACAAACAAGTTAGGCCTGTGAAACTCAGAAACAACCTTAGCACCACTGCAAACACACTTTAATGCCTTGAAAAATGACTTGCATAATGTGCCATACAATGACCAGCTAAACCAGCAAGCAGTGTTGTGTCATGCATACATAAGTATTAGCAGAGATCTTTTCTTCAACAGAAATTAACTGAATTGAATTTTTAAAATAACCAGTATTTTCTATTTTGGGCTGACACGTTTCATCACAGGCAACAATAAAAATGAATTGGATGACAGCATTTAAGACAAGGAAAGGAAATTGCAAATTACACAGGGTTGGATTTTTAGGAGCAGCAAAAACTGGAAACACAGGACCCTGACACACACAACCTTGGGGCGAATTGTGCAAGGTAAGTCCTTCCAAATTCCACTCAGTCAACAGAAAAGCTGAAACAGTGTTCACAAAACCAGAGCCCTTAGCAGAAACCTAGGATAAGTTACAGTATTTTAATCACAGATGCTAGCTGTGACTGTTCCTACTTGCATTTTATCCATAAAGAACATCGAGTTTGTAGTGAAATTGACCTCTAGGACTAAATGCAGTGCAGCACATGGAATTGCAGACAATCAGGTTTATCTGCCAGCCCAGCTTGCTGCGTGACCACGGGACAGACGCTGCACAGCTGTGGGTCTAAGCTTCTCGGCATTCTTCTTCACGAAGCCCACAAAGACCTGTTGATCAATCACAATATCGAAATCACCGTTATCATTTTTAAAAGGAGCAAACCAGAAGGCAGCCTTCAGAGCCTGTCCTCGCAGGCTGCCTCTGTGCGGGTCCGAGGGGCCGGGCGGTGCGGGGGCTGGCGGTGGCAGAGGAGGGGAGCGGAGCAGGAGCCCCGCACAGCCGCTGCCCCCCCCCGCCCCCCGCCGCAGCCCGGCACACGCCGAAGAGCAAGCTGCTTCCTCCACCTCGTGGAGAATCCCGAAACTGATGGGCAGTCTTCACCAAGAATTGATAAAACGCAGGAATTTTACATCCAGAGAAATCTTCTCCGGCCCAGAGAGCGCCAGAGTTTTTGGAAATCGTTTCCTGTTCTGCCTGATCTATCCTAAGTGGCTAAAAGCCCTGCTTTTGTTTTATTGGTATAGAACATCGTGACATTTACAAGGCATTCAGAGAAGCAACTTAAGAGATCGCTGCTGAGAAGGAATGGTCAGATCTCAAACTAGCTTGGAAGTCGTAACTTTCACAAATCATTTTCTCATGAAGAAGCGCAGAGTCTCCGCAGTCGGAATGGGTTTTTTCCGTCTCACTGTGTTTCAAAACCTCGTACCAGTAAATACCATTGCTGTTACACAAGACAGGAACTCCTATTCTATTACTATTCTGGAACAGTTATACTCTTATTAAAGGTTTTCTCACCTCACTTGGTGCTTATCTTTGTTTCATTAGCTGTCCTGTTCTCCTGTATTTCAAGTTTACGTGGAGGTGTCTGATTGAACTTCTCTGCGTCGGCCACTGTTTTGTCAGGTTCCCTTTTACTTGATCCTTTTGTAAACACACAGAAACATTTTTTCATTTCCTGTCTCTTAACTCTCTCTCTTTTTGCTATGTTGGTTTTGTCTTGGTTTTTTTTGGTTTTGTTGTGGTTTTTTTTTTTTTTCCTGGCATAACAGAAATAAAGACTGTATTCAAGTTAATTTTAATAGAAATACAGCATTACCAGCTTTTCCTGGCTTGACCCTGCTTCCATAGCCTCAGATTTTGTTTGCTCTTTGGCTACTCACTTATCTTAAATGGATGTTTTGATGGAAGTGTCCATATTGACACCCACCCCAGCACAAAGTATGGTACCACACAGCTGAACTAACCAAATGTATTAACTGGGTGTTAATTGCATAGCAAGCAGCAGTGAAAATTAGGTTTTAAAATCAACACTCCATTAAGACAGCTGGGAGAAATTCACACTTTGCAGTACTATTGTGTCCACGTGCTTACAGAATCCACATTCATTCTTTCTGAAAAGTAGTCAAAATGCACAAAAAAATGGGTCTGCAGAGCAAATTGTAGTTTTCAACCCAGATTCTAGCGTTTACATTCCCCAAGTTCTTTCTCTCTTCTCTTGGGAAAATAAAAATAAACACCTCTAAAAATCTCCTTATCTAGAGGTACAAGTGATTTAAGCCTAAACCCACTCACCCAGCTGAGGGTAAAGGAGGCTCACTGCAGTCAGGCATCCCCACAACTAAGGGAGGCTCCAACATCTGCACCCAGCCAGCACTGCACACCCCGGGTTTGTGAGGACCCTGACCCTGGAAGGTCTATACGACCCTTCATGCAGAAGAGTGTGCAGTGTTGAATACAATTTTTTTTTCCAAGAATCTGTACCACAATCACATGCAACTGTAAATAGCTGTTAGCAATTACAAGGGATAGCTAACAATTTCACTGACACCTTTATAGGCAGCAGTTCACTGATTGGATTTACCCTTTTCCCTGCTGTGGCTTTTAAGTGTGTAGCCAGCTGGGTGGCAGACTTCACTTTAAATGGATCCATTACAGCACAAAGGCACTAAATAAATAATATTTTTTTTTCTGACAAAGACTGAAAAAGCAGGAGTACCAATCCCTGAATTAGGACTTTCTTAGATTGCCATCTGTGCTCAGATAGCAGTTGCCAGCGCTGCTTTCACCATGAGCTGAAGGAAGAGATCAAGACTGTTCTCAAGGGGGAAGCTGGCAGCTACTGCAGTAGTGGGTAATGGAATAAGTAACAGAAAGGGACTGTGGATGAGGATGGACATTGAATATTTTTAACAGTGAAAACAGGCAAGGCCTGTTAAAATGAAGAGCATTCACTCCATCCAGCAAACACAACTACCTGAGTTACAAGCTATAGCAAACCACAGACTCCCCAGCCAAGGATCAGTAGCTGTTGTGTTTGGGCAACAACTCAAGAGCCAGCTCTGCTAAAGATGACACCCACTTTACTGCCAGTTGCCATTTTGGCTTCACAAAAACTTGTTCTGGGAGTACCCAGGGATCTGGGAGACCAGTGCTCTCTTCCCTACAGAGTCAATTGGAGGAGGAAATCTGGCCCTTAGAGAAGTCTGATTTAGTGGGAATCGATGTTAAGCATTTTGCCAGGGGACAGACTCCTACCAGTGAAAGGGAGATGCTGTTCAGATGCTCGTCAGGCTTAGTGTAACTTTTACATAGCATACAGTCAAGTCTTCAGATAGACCTGACTACACTACAACATACCTGTGCTGTCCTGCTCACTGAGACATGCATCCATGGAAGAAGAGCAGGCAGTCATCTAACTAGAAAGCTGTCTGATAGCCAACAACAATTGCACGCAGTGAGTGCGTGTGAATGCACTGCATGACAACATGCACAGGACAGTGATAACACATTCTCAGCACCTAACCTATGAGAGTATAAAAATTAAAAATATGCTCCCTTAAGCAGGATAAGTAGTCATACAGGCACTTGTAATTCTGGTGGTTTCTGTTTCTGAACTACTAAGTATTTGACTGGTAACAATCTTTTACTGTATTTCTGATGCTGTATTCTCTTCCTAGGTCATGAAGAACTGAAACCAATGTATTTTTCAATATACCCATCACCTCTGTGACTCCTAAAAGTTAAATTCAAAACTGCAATCAGTGAAACCAAAGTTACATTTACTACTGCACACGTAAAATATCTTTTCTTTACAATTTTTGCTGAATATTATTGGCACAGAATTACAGAATGGTTGAGGTTGGAAGGAACCATTGGCAGTGATCTTGTCCAACACCCCTGCTCAAGCAGGGTCACCTAGAGCCAGCTGCCCAAGACAATATCCAGATGACACAGCACTACAAGACTTCTAAGGCAGTGCTTGATACCTGCTTAGTCAATACCTGCGTGAGATGTATCTTAAATTGACTTATTTTCTCATTATAGTCCTATATAGTTTGCAGTTGATGCTTCTGGTGGAGAAAAAACATGCAAAAGTTAAGACTATAGGCTGCATCATTACAGATGAGCAAATAGCCAGCCAATAGATTAAAAAGAAAATTACTGGAGTAGAAAAAAATACATGTGCAAAGGAACAACTGACATGATGGTGTTAAGGGAAATAAAATCTGGGGAAAAAAAATGTACTCACAATGAGATTTGGTTACACCCGTATAACTTTAAAACTTTCCCTCATTACTCAAAGTCCACCAGAACCATCCCATTAGGCACAATTATTTAAGCCCTTCTACAACTGGCCAAACCCTTTACAAACTTGCCAAACAGGCAAAGCCAATTCACGGATTGACACAAAATCACCTCCCCACTGAGGCCGTGAATCACCACGTATATAAAACCTAAAGGAGACACTGATGTGACCGCAGATAAACACATCCCTCACATTTATTTTTTTTTCCAGTTCGAAATTGACCCATGTTTGGATTGAATTAAAGATTCATCAAACTGAAACAATTAACTAAATGGAAAGATATGAGTCCCTTTGAAGAGCATGCAAATTGAATTTGGGTGATAATTAGCAGCAGCAATTGAAACCTAACATTTATTTGCACAGAATCTGATGGTACAGAACTACCTCTGGAATGAACACACACAGCTGATGATTCAGTTTTCCACACTCCCTGTTCTTTTTAGAAGTCTTTTACAGAAGACTAAGTCAACTCAACAGTGCCAAAGCTCCTGCAGCCTTAAGTAGAACAGGGGAAGCAAGAAGCAAGCAAACATCCTCATTTTTTCGCTGTTCTAAAAAACAATGGACTTTTTAACAATTTATGCCTGCTCCTTCTCCTCTCCATACACACAACAAAAGTGGATTTCAAGTAAATATTGCCTATGGATTGCAGTACAAAAAGATCTATATGTGCCTATAATGTTTTGAGGCTCCTTTAACCTGGTCTCACCACTCATGGCATGGTTAACTCCAACCTTCACATACTTTCAATGCCTGAATCCCGCAATCAGAATTATAGCCAAAAAACTGCTATTAGCACCTTCACATCTGAAACAGAATGGCAGATGCTCTTCATTTCACTGTCACCAATAATCTTGCCTGAGTATCTAGATTAGTATTTATTTCTACTAAACTAGCCCAGTAAGACAGAAAATACCTTCACCCTGCTTGGGATAGATGCTAAAAACATCTACATACAAATACAAAAGGGGTTCTCTTAGCTAGGCAGTTAGCAAATTGAAGACCTCAATTCCCCTCAGAGCTATTACATGTCACTTAAGGAAAATGGGAGCGCAGATAAACAGTTATGATTATTTGTAGGATCCTCCTTGATTGCAATGGCTCTGAAATAAAGTGGACAGTCTCAGAACACTGCTGCAGAAAGAGGTTGAGGTGGCTTAAGGCTCAAAGTATCTGAGAATGCTTTTTTACTTAGGGGCTTAAAATTTGATTGCTGAAGGATTAAACAACAACAACAAAAATCAGAGCAGGGTGACACCTCTTGTTTTGCCTTTGACAAATCATACACAGTGTAACTCAACTTTAAAAACAAACAGGTCTTCAGCTCCTCACAAAATACAGTTTTAACTCTCAGACTGTCTCAGAATTAAAATTGCCCTCTTTAATAGATGAGAGTAACATAATGCATTCTCATTAGTAATTACATACTAATTACTACAGGTGTCGTAAGGTTGTATTATGTTTGCACTAAAACCCCAAAATCTATTCTTTCCTAACAAGAGGAAAATTTAACCTCAGAAAAAAACCAGCATAATAGCAAATAGACTCCACACCTTCTTTATCTCTTGGTAAGATATGTTGCCAACAACGCTCATTCAGTATCATGAAAACACTTCCCTAATTGTACAATACTTTGGAGTGTACTCACAATTTTTAGTGATGTTCTTGCTCAGTTTAAAACCAAATCTTGTGCATTGGGTACCTTCTTTCACAACTAGCTTTCAAATTGCGTTGAGTCCATCCTTACAACAGTTAAGATACACAACTCTATATCTGAGCGTGATATTCACCATGTTAAAGTCATTCTTCACCCAGTACCATCCAGGTATTTTCACAGAAGTGCAAGGGGGAAAAGAGATAGTATGTTTAGTAATTAAAAAAAATAATTATATGATCTAATACAGAAATAAATGCACTTTTGTACAACTTCCTATGTATACAATACATACTGTGTCTTTAAATTAGTCATTCAAATCTCAAAGGTCCCCACAAAATCCATCCCACACACACCTACCTTCCCGTTCATCTCTTCTAAACCCTGGATCCTCATCTCCTTCAGCTTCATCTGAATTTCCTACTCTGTATACAAAGTTTCCAGAGTCCTTGTTCCCGAGCACTCAGTATCCAACCTTTCACAGACAGAAGCAGACTAGTCTGTTATGTATGCCTGCTAACAGGGAGCTTTCAAATCCCTGATTAATTCTACCTTGAGCACAAGGAGAAACTGATTTGTTCGGTCTCAGTAATACTGACTACATGAATTTTTATTCTGTTTGCCATTTGTCAGCCCCAGGTACTCCTAGCAACATCAAGCTGTGAAATGAGCTACAGTAGGTTCCCAGCAGTGTTATTCTCTGCTGCTCCTCACTCAAAAGGATGTGGATCACACACACATATATCATTGACAGTATGGCTAAAAAAAAAACCAAAACCAAACCCTAAAAGATCTATTAAAAAATCTAAAACCAAATATACTTGATGTGTATTCTTGCATTTTGGAATGAAACTTGGAAAAAAGTTCTGAGATGAAACCACTTCAAATTGAACTGAATTTAAAAAAAAAAAAATAAAAATTAGAAGTATTCAAGTTCAGTAATACTGCAGAAATGGTTTTATTTACATTACTTAAATTACTCTAGAGAGAATAAAACAGACATTTATATATATATTTTGTCACTGCTGGTCCAGTGGCTGAACGCTGCAACATAAGAAAAGCAACTGAATAACCTTATTGATATTAGCCCCTTGACTTTCAACAATAATAACTGAAGCCAAATCAGGCCAAATTTTCTTGAACTTCTTCTGTATGCAAATAAACATCTGCTCTTTAAGGCTATTAGCTGCCTGATTTGTAACCAAATGGAATTCACTCAAAAAAGTAATAGCATCATTTGTGATTACAGCTTCAGAAGTTACATTGAAAGTTTAAAAACAAGCACGTTTTCCCAAGGTCATTTATGTGCTATCTGGTAATTTTCAAGCGCTGTCAGTTTTGAGTATCTCTGAAGTAATTCCCAAAGTTTGAAGTCGAGGATAATCCAACTGCTGAGACACAGCTCAGAAACAACAGGTATTATTTAAATGATTTTACCCTTGTACTTCTCCAATTAAACTTCACCATTCATAATTTCTGAACTTAATTTCAGCTGCTGAACTTTAGTTTTGATCATAGTAATTGAGACAGGATTTTAGCCTCATATAAATGTCAACTCTTTTAGCTCACTTTTTTAATTCCAGCCACTACACCACTTACTAGCTACTTGCAGTAATTTCTCACCATGTCTTCAATATGGTTTTGTATCTCTGTATGAACATTTGGAATGAAAATTCACAGGAGAGAGTGAAGCTCTGAATAGTCAGAACTGTGCAGTAATTATTAAAGGTGTATAACGTTTAGAGAAAAAAATAGAAGCATGCTTATATGAAAACTTTTTCTTCAATCACCACCCCAAATAACACCATTAATTATGTAATGCTACCTAAGTGCCAAGATGGTCATCACTGTAGAATGAGTCCTTGTATCACCTTCCAAGGATGTATCACTTAAATTTTGTGCTTTTTTAAAAATTATTTTTGTTCTTTCATTTTTGTTTTTTTTAAAAGAGAAGTATTACCATCATAATCCTTAACTGAAAATCATCATTCCATTCATTCAACAGACTGTGGATCAGGCTCTATGTGCCAGGTGTCTAGAAAGGAATGTCAGAGTTAGGTCTATGTGACTTCCACATCAGTGGTGTGCAGAGAGAGTGGAGGTCTGTCAGGAAAAGCCTGTTTTCATAGCATTAATTTGACTGAAAAAGCCCACTATCTTCACAAGTTGTAATAAACATATGATAGTAAGGAACTTACATAGCCAAGAATTTAGGATAATTTTTGAACATTTAGCCCCTGGTATGACGACACTGTGTAATAAAAAGCTACATAGACATAAAAGCTGAGACATTAAAAGCTGCCTAGAAGTATCAACATAGATTAACGTAACCTTGCTTCCCCTTCAAAGCACTGAATTCTAATATTGCTGTTAATATTTCATTAATATTGTTGCATCGATTTACCTCAAATTAGAACACCTCATTCAATTTGGTAGCGTAGGGTTAACGGTTGGACTCAATGATGTTGAAGAATCTTCTCCAACCTAAACGATTTTATGATTTCATGAAAATAAAAATAAAATTGGAATTCCTCAAAGAAATAAAAATAAAAAAATCCTGCAGTGCAAAAGCAGCAGTGAAGACTGGGCACTACATTCCAGAAGGATAATAATCTGCAGAAAAAAAGGCATCCACTTAAACAAAAGCTAGGGTATGAGGCCAAGCAAAGAAAATACTATAGAAGAACCTTAAATTCTGATTTAGCTTGTTCCTCCATTTGTAAGACATTTTTCCCCACAAAACTGTTACAAAGTCCAGAAAAAAATAAAGCAGGGTTTTATGCTCAGCACACAACAGGGCAACCTTACTGGTTATCGCTTTTACACCAAAAATACTGGTTCACTTGGACACTTTGTGTCCACTTACCTTTTCTTCCCTAGAACAGCAAGCTTGCTCAAGGTTGCTTGGTGTTTATATACTGCAACTCGTTATTATGGATATTTTTCCACTTTCCAGTATAATGACTAGTTGCAAGACTAGTAGCTCAGACAGATGAAATGCCAATCCATAAGTTATAAACAAATAAATCTGCATACCCACACACTGCAATCTGAAATCTGTGTAGAGTATATTAAACCTGTGCACCAGAGCTGCTGCTGTTCAGATCCTCATCGGTATGTGGTTGTTTTCTGCAAAGACTTTCTTTAACCAAAGTGACAGCTGACCCCCAATTCATGAAGATGATTATTTGCATTTCTTGAAGCTGTCTGAAAACTCCAAGAGAAGGTGTGTGTAATTCTAAAGGAAAAATTCAAATGCTTATAAGGAAAACACTTCCTGAAAAGGAGAGGGATTTCTCTGAAGTTTAAAATTACTTACATGCCTTTCCTCATGCCAAGCTTATTCTGGCACTTTTTTTTTATCTTGTACAGGTCCTCAAAATGAAAGGTGTTCTGACTTTCTTAAATAAGCTACGCATTATCACACAAGCCCACATCTTCTGAAATGCTGCCCTGAATGTTGGAATAAATGTTAACGACCCCCACCATAAAAATGCTATTGAAAAAAAATACACCATGTTCTTGTTAGGAAAAGACATTCTGAAGTGAAGACTGCTGCACAGTAAACGGTACATCAAATGTTTCCTAGACCAGAAAGTTTGCCTGGCAATTCTACAGGGATATGATGAAGAGAAAAGCAACAACAAAAAATACAGTATGTTTAGCCATCCTAATCCAGACGGAGATTAAAATAATATATAACTAATTTTATTAATTTTGTTCCTTTCTGAATCCATGTGGGGAGCATTCAAAAGGCAAGTTTATTTTGTCTCATTGACAAAATAATGAATACTAACCGTGAAGATTTCTACTTTTCAACACTGCAGGCCCTATTCCAAGTTGAGAGGCAGTGACTTCACCAATGTCTCGTTTTCATAGCCTCCAAAAATAAACTGTTGAAGTTCCAAACATAAGAGCTTTACTAGATCAGACTCTCGGCATACTTTCTGGAAAAATCAGTCACAGTAGGAAAAGGTTCATCACTCCTATGAAAGTAGAAAGAAGCCTTCTATCACCAGCAATTGTAACATCATCTCTCAGCCCGAGGGAAGGAATGGGAAATACTGCAACCACAGGTATCTGTAACCAAATACAGTCAGCACTACTCAGAAACCTGTAGCATGGATGAGGTGGACAAAAACCCTTCCCTTTTCTTCATCTCCCCGAGATATCAAGAAGATGATGTCTCTATCTAATGAAAACATGCTGGAGGAGGAGAGCACTGCTCAGCAACCTCACCATGGCAAGATTTCTAATGACAACAGAGCAGGACCGCTGGCGATCTTGTTATCTGGAGTTCAACAATACTGTATGTAGTTGTAATGCCACATGAACCAAATCCTGTAGTAGTGTATGTTCAGAAAGATTCATAAAGAGTATAGAAAGTTGTCCTATTAAATGTTTTGTAACAGGGGTGCATTATAAAAAGCACAGGAGTAAGAATATTCTGCAACCGTATTACTTAAAACTGAGAGCAATGCTCTTCTGGAAATGTAAATACTCAACTTGGTTAAATCAAGACAATCACAGATAGTAATTTTTTCCCAAATCTTTGGCTGTATTGCAATGGTTGTTTCAATTTGTAATCTCCAACTGAACATTTCCTATCCATGGATTAACAATATATTTACTGACTTGTGTCTTTTAACAGTATTTATCCAACATAACAAAATAAACTGCAATTTGTTATACTTTTTTTTTTTTTTTACAAAACATTTTATAAATATTTTTACAAAATGTATACAAAGCAATTTCAAGTGAGACATACTTTACAAATGAAGGTATTTAAGCAAATAAAGTCCATACCACACTGACAATAAGTGACACATCCTCTTTAAGTGAAGTCAGTCTGTAAGGCCTCCCTAATCTAACAGATAAATTATGCTAAAATCTTCAAAATTAACATAGTTTCTTAATTGCCAGTTTAAAATTTGTTTTACTATTAGGCAGTATTAAATAACATTGAAATCACAATGCTGATCCAGCAAAATAATGAAAACATGTTTAAGGTCATGCACATTCACAATACTTTGCTGGACTTGAGTCCACATGATTAATAAATTCATAGTTGTTTTTTTTTTTTTAAAGCACAACAAAAACACAATTCTTTCATTTACTGCTTCACCACGTACCAGAATTCCTTTAGAACTGAATTCAAAGGAGTGAACAACAGAACATTAATAATCTAAGATTAATCTTGCTAGGTCTGTTCAATGGGTTCCTCTCATAAGTAGTTCAGAGAAATGTGTCTGACCAAATCAACCACAATTAATTTTTGTAATTTAGCATTTTTTTATATGCCCTTGTCCTCCATCCCCAAACAAGATCCAATAGAAGACACATAGCCTGATACTTCAATTGTGTATTTGCTGTAGGGAGGCTGGAAACCCCGTACCCATTTCGAGGTGGTACAAAAAGCAAGTGGATCAATGAATGCGCAACTTTACTTTTTTTCCCTATAAAAGAAAAATTTAACTAGCTAACATATAGCTGTGTAACTTACTGTTTTCCTTCCTAGATAGTTTAGAATGGTTAAATTTCCAAAATGATAAAATAAAATACGCATCAGGATACACAGCCACGAGCATATCATTAAATCTAAAAAGGCAATAGGTGAAGACTACATTGTCAGTGTTGCCAATAAGAAAACAACTAACTGCCTGAGAGTCTATTCTATGCACACCTAACTAAAAATTTAAAACTGGCAATACTTATTATTACCTTGAATATTTTATACAACACTTGGGAATGTTGGGTTTTTACAAACATGTACTCTAAAATTGGCACATTTTTTTTATTTTTAAATGGCAATTAGTAACGTACAAAACCAGTATTTCCATTCACGTTGAAGGGGAAATGAATTTTAAGTAAGTTCATCTTCCTCACATTGCTTTCTAGATTTGGTTTCCTTTTAGTGGTCAGACAATGGCTGTAGCCCAATACTGAGTTGCACCATAATCTTCTACTGTCACAAGGATCTAATCCTGCTTTCTTTTGCACTATTCAGATGGGACTGAATTACATGACAGCAAAACCTTTTGTTTTCTTTCCTGGCAATCTGACTGACAACCACAGCTTGTCACAATGAGCCTCTGTATCATGAAAAGTGTCATCAGCAAGTCTGTAAGACAGCTGGTAATTTTTTGTAAGAAACTGTGGAGAAGATCTAGGGGAGAACATGAGCATACCTTAGAAACCACAAAAGCTACATCCTCCTGAGCAGACATATGTACTACATGCACGTGACAAAGGTCAGTGCGTTTATGTGCACAAAAGCACTCAAGACCAAAGTAAACTAGGAAAAAGCAGCATGGGCAGCAAAACAACAAAAAAAGTTTAAAAAGAAAGGTCATAGATAAAAATAAATAAATAATAAGATTCTATATTAACATGACAGTAAGCCAAATACAAACCATGCAATGGTTTTACTTGGCCCTACAATATGAATTAATAATTACATGCTTTTCGATATGTTTAAACAATGGGATTGCTGATTGACTTTGGTCTGTACATATCTTGATAATTATGACTGCTACAGTGGATGATTTAACATTCTCTGACAGCAAAAAGCAAAAAAAATAAAAAATAAACACTGGCCTTTAAATTTAATCAGAGTAAGGCTAATGTCCTCTTAAAATATAAGCTACAAATATCATAACAGTTTTAAAATAAAAGTGCTTTTGACACTTGGTCTAAAAAAAAACAACAAATAAAAAAACCCCAAACATTTATACCACTTCAGAAAGACTCAAGGCCGACTACATCCAATTATAAAATGCAAAAT
Source organism: Actenoides lindsayi (assembly GCA_025331215.1). Lineage (NCBI taxonomy): Eukaryota > Metazoa > Chordata > Aves > Coraciiformes > Alcedinidae > Actenoides > Actenoides lindsayi. The sequence continues at coordinate 7,208 of WTSP01024685.1, read as the reverse complement.
CTTTTCCTCAAGAGTTAACATATATGTATTATATATATAAATTCATGGCTCTATCATGGCCTCATCCTGTACACTTTGCCATTTACTGGCTTCCATTCTACCTTCCTTAGTCAAGCGTTTATTACTTCATATCATGCCACTGTGACTAAGATCATATAATATCATCCCACAGACTAAAGTTACCCACTACAAATATATCATCACGTACTAGTTTCTGCTCAGAAAGCAATAGAAAAGCACTTTAAGTTTAAATTATGAAGCCTTGTAAACACACTGATGATATCCTTCCAACTTAAGAATCCTAGAACACAGATCATTAACAAAGCAAATAATCACTTCTGAATAGAGGTACAGTGGGTTTTCCAGAAAAACTAAAAATCTGATGAATTGCAGAAGAGAAGGGTAGGGGAGAATTGTTGCTTCCGTCACTTTTTAAAAACATTTTCTTAATAAATATATCCTTTCAAATGACTGTGATTGTCAGTATATTACCATATTACATAGGGCCTAACAACCTGCAACCTTGTTATGTTGCAGTACTGCACAATTACCAAAAGCACTATCATAATAATACTTGGAAATAGTAAGGCCCTAACAGACTGCATTCTAACAAGGATTAACTTTACTTGGATATCTCACTGTAACCACAATGAGTATTGCTCTCAAACACAGAACAGAATCTAGTTTAGAAAGGTTAACCTTAAATGCATGTCAGGCTGTACTTGTGGTGTCATTCACATTTGCTTCTGCTAAGAGAAACATAACTTGTCCATGGTACTGTAACTATTAACACTCTAAGATACTATTTACAGCTGCTTCTAAAATAGAGTCAGTTTCTACAACACCTTCACTGTGGTCTGGAATAAATTTCTCCAGGCAGTTTTCCTGTGAAGCAATAGGTGAAAAATTAGGAAATTCTAATTCAACCGAGCCACTACTTGTCGCCTCGTTCTGTGGCTGTCTCCCAGATTTTTTAAGTTCCAAGATGTTCTTAAATGTAGTTTCTAAACTCTTACTGAGCAGTAAGTCTTGCTGGGGTTCACCAGAGCCTTTCCTGTTATCAGGATGTAAAACCTCATTCTTTGGAGAGCTCCTCAGAGTTTTGTCTTGGAGGGAATTATTACACGTTACCTTTGAGAAAGACTGAACTGTGTTCCTTGATATTTTATTGTGTGTCCCATGACTGCCTCTTGACACAGTTTTTGACAAGTCTTCAGAACTCGAAGAATTCTCAGTGGACTTGGCAAGATCTTTCCCAGACATCTTTTCTTCGGAAAGGGCCACGTATTGGCTCTCAGAAGAACAATTAGCTTTTTCAAACTTTAAAGCTTTAGTGAGGCTCTCCGATTTTTTAGTAGAAGCTATTCCTTCTTGTGGTGTCAGAACATTGTTAGGCACTAGAGGAAGTTTACTGTGATTTGTGGACTCTGCTGAGACGGATTTTGGTCGGTCTCTGGCTTGGGTTTTGGTAGTCTGACTTCGAGAAGGTAATGTTTTGCTAGACTGATGGTCACTTTTGCTGGACTGTGCTTCTTCAGCTGTCTTATCAAATGGTTTGGCAGAACAACAAAAATCAGCCTGATACCCATCTGAAAATAAAGTAGCAACATTTTACTTAAGATACCTATACATCAAAATAACAGACACTCAAAGGGAGTTTCTGAGTATTAAAATTCAAGTAACACCCACAGCCTATACATTCATGTCTTTAAGAGACATACACATGCTTCAGTGTTCTGCTATATCCAGCATAGGAGACTGTCACCAAACTAACATACTATGCACATATGTGCGCTGTAAAATCATAAACTAAGGGCACTTCCCAGCATTCTAAATATACAAATATGGTATCTGGAAAACTAATACCTCCTTCAATACATGCTCTAAATAGCTTTTAAAATACATACAATATGCAGAACATTTAAACCAACAGTAACTGTTATCTTACACAAACAACGCATTTCTGGTTGCTACATTGTCTGGTTAAAAATGCTTCCGTTTAAGTGGCCGTGGCATTCCAAAAACAACAATTCATTAAGACGAAGATGAGTATTCATGTTTCCTACAGCAGTGTTCTTTCTGGTTGCCAGCAAACTCACAGATTCTTTCCTACTAGAGCTGAGACCATGCAGGAGTCAGGACTACTGTCAAAAGAAACTTAGAAATATTTCTCTGCCAAAGAGGCCAAATGTATTTTTTCCCCCAATAACTGTCTTCAACCTTACAGTGTCTCCAGATTGTTGAATTTGGGAGTTACTAAAATTTAACTTGTAACTGCTCATTCATTATTTTGATTACTAGAATCCCTAGAAATCAGTGCTCATTGCAGCCTGTTTTTAAACATTCCATACTTGCACTGCTTTTCTAAGATTCTGAAGTTAACCATTACTTACCAGGATCCACAAGTGCAAGACGCTTATCCCGGGTCAGAGATGCTCTTTCTTCCTGGTTAAACATCCTATCAATCATAACCATTTCTGCAGAGGGATTTATCCGCTGCAGGAAAAGGAAGAAAACCAATCACCATCTCTATAGTCACTCATATGTTGGTACCAAATCAAAACATTTATAGCTTCATTACTCTTCAGAGAAAAAGAGTATCTTTCATTAGGCATTTCTGGAGAACGTTCACGATTCCACAACAATCTTGTCTGTGACCCCAGCCACTACTGAAACTCAATCACAAAATATTACTCACACTTTGATCATTCATTCTATTTGTTAAGGATTTTAAAACAGGGAATCACTATTCCAACTGCAAGAACTGTACCTTTTCAGGACTAAATATGTTTACCACTGTACACCACAATTTTTTACATCATACAGTAACTTTCTCTTTTAGAGAAAACCAGCAAAGATCTTGCAGTGGGACCATCCGATCATCTTGCTTCTTCCCTGCACTTCTCTCCTATCCTTCTAACTTATTGGTGCTGAGTTGTATTTTGCTAACAATGCCTTCAAGCCAGGCAGATCCACCCATCACAGAGAAAGTTTACTGGCTGTTAAGTACCAACACAGGCAACTAGCTCCAAATCTGAACACTGTGTGAAATAACCTCTTCAAAATGACTGAATGGAATTTATCATACAACATACCAGATGATAAAAAAACAGATTTTAATCTCCATCCCCACTTTACACCCAACTACTTAAAAATATTTGGTGGTTAGTATCATTTTAATGGGACTGCTAGATTCCAAAACCATGTTAGTTCTTACACTTATATTACATACTCCTGCCTCTAAAGCAGAGCAATTTACATGTCTGTTGCACTCAAATTCAAAACTTTTCCAGGCTTGAAAACTAGAATTTCCTAGCCCTGATCCTTGTGAAATACATTCTTAAAGTAACTTTCTGATTTTTCTTTTTACTTCATGCCTGGGATTGTGAAAGCACTTAAAACAAAAGCATAACTGATGAAAATGTGAGGTTCGAGTTAGTTTCTAAGGAGAAATAGCGATTTCCTAAATTGTAGTATGACTTAGTTCCAATTATAACATGGCTGGAGGCTTCTGAACAGAGATTTTCAACATTCTTTCAGGCTCTACCACCCATAGATATATACAGAAATCACCTGCCTGACTACCACAGCCTGTTCAGAGCAAGAGCAAACTACAAGCAGAGAGCAGAAGTCCATGTGTTTTCAATGCCCACAGAACTTCTGTAGAAAAGCACCCTTACCTAGGCAGTGTGTGAAATACAAACTCAAACCATTTCACTCATCTTAACACGTGTTTAAGACTTAAAAACATGGGAGATTGGGGGGAGGAGGGGGGGAAGGGTGGCAGGCACTGAGATAGCTGGTGCAATAACAACTGCACTGGCTATATACATATGTGTATCTCTAAAAAACTTTATGTATACTTTTATCATCTTCGTTAAGGTGATAAATATTATCAATAAAACAAATTATAATTCTAGCTCTCACCTTCCTGTAGCTCTATTTTTTAACACACTGAATCACATCCTATAACCATAAAGTGTACCTGGGTTATAGACCTTACCATTGCATCTTCTATAAGCAAACATCTGTATTTGTTCAGCATAGCCTGTGTCCTCTTCAGAAGCTGTGTAGCTACAGATTCAAACTCACTGTCCACTAGAAAGACAAGAGTATACTTTCAAATAATGTTCTTCAGTAACCTGCACAAATTTAAAAATGTTCCCTTTCTTACTGCTCCAAATTACATAAAGAAGTCACTCAATACATTCATTACAAAGTAATTGCCGATTTTTAAAAAGACAATTACCTTTCCTTAAGTCTTCCTCTGTTGGCAGTGATCCCTGGCACACATGGTATGAAAGGAGTCTCTGAACTGCGTCATTTAATGACCTGAATCGACTTTTATCTGGTGTCACAGCATGCATCTGATCCTTCTGTAATTGTTGTAGAATACTGCAAGGAAAATTAATGATACATAATTAATACGTATTCTAACAGAAGTTCATACACTGACAAAAATGAAAAAGAAATTAAATGAAGGTTGAGAGAAAACATTTGCAACAAAATTACAAAAGAAGAATGACTTACAAAGCTCCTTTAGTTAACTGTTTAGCAGCAGGCCTTTTCTGTCCAACTAAATGACCATCCACCTAAGTTCAAAATAAAAGACACATTACAATATAGCCCCTCCTTTGCAACCTAAATTTCTGCTAATCAAGTATGTCACTAATACTAAGTGTAACCACCACATAAGCATAAACTCTTCCATCTCCTATTTTCACAGGGGCACTGTATCAGTGAAATATGGAAGTCATTTCTCTTACATAAATCAAAGGTCTAAAATGTTGTTTGCGGGCAAATTCTACTGTAGTACATATATATACACGCTTGACTAGGAAAAAGGTTGGTTAGCAAACTTAGCAAGTGAAAAGAAGAAAAGGTAGTAAACTAAAAACTTTTCCAAAGAAATCTGCCCTGAAGAACTGTGTCTGCATTTCTCAGCTAATGTTCCCTTGTCAGATTTTGATGGATTAGTGTGTCTGTCAGGAAAGCAGGCTAAGGTTGCATACTTAAATTCTCAACAGCCACGGTGGCTGGGTGGGGGGGGTGAAAGCGGTTGTAGGAATTCCGTGTCGATGCTGTACTCATCAGGTAGATCTACATTATCTTCCCTTTTCCTCAGACGTTTATGAAGCTGAGGTTTTTGCAGGGAACACTGTCCTAAGATGTGAGGCTCTCTGAGGTGGTAAAGACTCATATACCTACTGTATGAGAGGCATTACTGCAATCCATGTATTTTCCCAGAGAAGCCACTCTGGATCAAAAAGTCTTTGGTTAATATGAAATTGTTGGGTTTTTTTAGTCAAATAGTCTTACTAATGAAATTGGTCACAAGGCAAAAGTTACTTATCGTTTAGAAAAAGATTGCATGAAAGCTCTTCTGAACTACAGTATGGTTAAAAGGAACAAAAAAAATAATAAATGTACATGCTACAGAGCATCCTTCTTAGCAAACCAGTAGCAGCATGAAGCAGGCACATTGTAATGGTACTTGCTGGCCAAAGGGCCTCTAGCTTCAGAGCCTAAGGGTTATTCACCACCACAGGAGAATAAGCAACTGACCAGTAATTACAAAAACAGTCTGAACTCAGAACTGAGTACTGTGACTATCTTCTGCTCTACTTGTACTAAGTACAGGAGAACTTGTACTAAGGCAGGAGAAAACATTTGTGTCATACTGAATAGCCAAATACATTTACAGTGGTGAACAAAAATTCTAAATCAGATTGTCCCTTGTCTTCTTCTGTGATTTTGTAGTTTAGTTCCACCCACAATGAAGGCCATACTTTCAAGCCTCCATTAAACCCTCCCTTCTTGCCCGCAGCTACACACTTCACAAATGTAGCAACTGTCTCCTCTGTCCAGAAGTTCTTGCTTTCCCTTTGTAAAAAAGTTGGCCTCCCCTTCCAGCCCCAAACCCTGGATCTGGTGTTAATTTTTTGCACATACTTGTCGTATCTAGGAGAACTTTTGGTGGTTAAACAAATAAATAAATAAGAAGACAATGCTGTAAAGAATAAAACGGAAAAAGACCAGATGGAATTTTTCTGATAGTTCTCACAAATAATCCACTCCCAATCAGCTACAAAGCAGCTGAATTTGTAAGAAGTAATGATAGCAGCAGGCCTAACATGTTCAACTCAATGAAGAATTGCCACATCATATAAAATTATCTTCAGGGAGCAGAATGGTTAGTCCCCACTTACTGAATTGAATTTCAAATCAGCATTCAGAATATCACTTTGCAAAATACTCAGTGTTTATTATGTCAAGATAGAATTTGACAAGCTTGAGTGACTCCGTATATGCTAAAAATAATATGCAAGGACTCCTAGATTATCATGTGGAAACATCGCTAATTTCACTCAAATTTTAAGGGAAGCATACAAATAGAAGTATTCTCTACCTGTATACTTTGTTGAACTGATGATGATCCCAATGCTTTTTCTTGTGCCTGTGATGTTCCTAGAGATTGCTGTATTTTTCCTCCAGATTCCTGTCCTATAAAAAATGTTAGAAAGACTCCGTCATCCTAAGCAAGTGCAGAATAATTTCATGCATCTATCCTGATTATTTTACTTCCGTTTTTAGCTTTTAAGAGAAAAATACATGGCCCATATGCTTAAAAGCACTAGTGCAACTACCCTATGGAGAAACTGGCTCAAAAAACGGAAACAGGACTGATATTTTGAGCTGCAAACTACAAAAATTCTCAGATACAAATCATCTCCTACCATAGTAATGCAATGTAAGAAGAAATTTAAGTACCACAAGTATAGTTTCCTAACAATTTACTGAAAATCATCCAGTACATTTTATCCAGCTTTTCAATACTAGCCCTCCCTCAAGCATATAAAACAAATTTTTCCTAGAGAACCACAAAGTATTTAAAAAGTAGGCATCACAAAGAACATTTTCCAGATTTTCTGAATGGGCAGACTTCCTTCAATTGCCTTGCTTGTGAATTCAAACAGCATCTCATCAGCCATGCTACATTACAACTAACACAAATAAGATCCCCCCCCCCCAAAAAAAAATAAAGCCAAACTGTGATGACTCCCCTGCCCCAGGCAGAAGGCGCCCTGCCCCAGGGAAGCAGGCTGCTGGGGGAGAGGAAGCCAGCCTTGATGCCCTCCCTGTGCACACCACAGCACCAAATCCAGGCTGGCTACAACCAATGGGGTCTGCACTGGAGGGAGGTCCTA
>WTSP01024684.1:3723-46354 GCA_025331215.1 Actenoides lindsayi | reverse complement strand
AACATGAAAGTGGCCGAGCTCTGGAAGTTGCTCTTGTCCCCAGAGCCCACCTCGAGCAGCAAGGGCAGTGTCTGTGGCTTGGCCCCTTCTCCCACCCCCACCTTCCCCCCCAGACTTTCTTTCTCCTCCCCCACATCCCCCCCATCTAGCGTCCCAGCTGTGTGGCTGATGGGTCCCGGGGTATCCTTGGCTTTCACCAGTCTCTTCTTCAAGCTGAGGTCCAGCACTGTGTCCTCAGGGGCCAGCTCCCCACTGCCCGCCCCACCAGGGTTCCCCTCCTGAGACCCCAGGTCTTGGGGAACAAGCTTTGGCTTTACGGGGACCCTTCTGTAACAGCTCTCCCCTTGCCTCTGGACTGTGCTGCTGCCCATCTTCAGCTCCCGGCCACCTGCCGTCCCCATGGGCAGCAGGCTGGACCTCGCTGAGATGTCTCTGAGGGCAGCAGGCTCTCGGCTGCCCCCCGTGTTTTGGGGTGGGGTGTCCCCTCGCAGATAGTCTCTGCAGAAGGGGACCTGGGCTGAGCCCTTGGTCCCTTCCAGGTAGTCTCGGTACGGTGCCAGGCTGAAGACATTGTTGATCACTGGCATGGGTGGGGAGGATGAAGAAACCTCACCGTCCTTCGGGTCTTTCAGCACCTCTGGGGAGGAGGCAGATGGAGAAGGAGGGATGAGCTCCTTGGCTGCATCCTTGGCCTTGCAGACATCTCCCTTCCCTGTGATGATGGGAGTGGGAGGTGCCCCACGGGGGTTCTCCTGGGGGGCTGGGCTGGTCCTTCTCCCTTGGTGATGGTGCTCCTGTACCTCCTGGCTGGGCTTCACCCAGCCCCCTTCTCCTTTGGGAAACATCTCTGCAAGTCCGCCAGAGCCCCCGGGCACTTTCTCTGGGGCACAGATGGGCTGGAAAGCACTGTTGTGCCTCATCGCTGCCCGCTGCCGGGGACTTTCCGCCCGGTGCCGCTCACAGCCTGGCTCCGTGCCAGTGAAGGAGGTGCTGAATATGGCTACATCACCGGGGCTGAAAGCAAAGCTGGGGCTTGGCAAGTAGCCGGCTTGCCGCGGTGGCTCGGCATCCCTCGGCAGTGCTGCCGACTTGGCGCGTGGTGATGCCACCGCACCAGCACCGGCTGCCATTGGCACGTAGGTGTCCAAGGTGCTGGGAAAGTAGCTCCTTGGGGCTTGAGGCTTGAGGTAAGAGCCAGGAAAGGGCTCCCCGCTTCCAGCAAAGCCAAATCCTTTGTAGGTGCTGGGCAGAGCACTGGGCTGCACCTCCCTGGTGGGAGTTGGTGGGTGGTAGAGGAGGGCAGCTTTATGGAGGGGCAGTGGGTAGTGGGTGTGCGGGTAGCACACTGGTGGCCTCTCCCGGTACACTGGGCTGGCGGCGGGCGGCTGGACCTTTGGCCAGGAGTCTGGGCTGAGGCTGGGGACCTCAGGCACCTTCCTCTGGCTGTGGGTTGCAGGGCAGCTGGATTCCAGGAAGGGGGTGCTGGGCGGGGCCCTGTATTTCTCAAAGGTGGCATAGTAGGGGGAGAAGGAGATGGGGGAGCCCATCTTCTCCTTGGCAGGCAGCGCCAGGCTGGGGTGCAGTGGCGGGAGGCTGGGGTTGGAGTGGGGACGCCTCTTGTGCAGCCCAGTGCTGCCGTGGGGCTCAGCTGGGTGGAGAGGGTGGCTGGTGGGAGCGGCAGTGGGCAGAGCCCAGTCTGCATCCCCCGGTCTCTGCTGCAGGCTCTCCACCCGAGGTCCCAGTGGCAGAGCCATCCTAGGGTCCACAAAGCACGCTGGGGCTCTGTACACCGGTTTGGGGACAGCCAGGGGACCCGCCTTGTTCACTGCCACCGGCTTCTTCACTGGGAAGGGGTGTCCCAGAGCTGGTGGAGGGCTGGTCCACTTCTCCCTCGCCATCAACAGCTCTCGCATCAGGCTGTCCTTGCCCTTTTCGGCACCCGGGGGCTGCAGCCCCGTCCCCAGGCTCTCGGGTCTGTAGAGCAGGCAGCTCACCAGCGGCCCCTCTGCGGGCCCAGGCTGGCTGCCGGCACCAGGGCCGTAGTGCAGGTAGGCGGTCGCTGGGCTCCAGCGCGGCAGGGGCTGCTCGGGGCCATCGGGGCTTTGCAGCGGGTAGGCAAAGTAGGAGCCCTTGTAGTTGAAATGGTTTTCGGAAATGGGGTTGGGCACAGGGCTGGATTTGCAGAGGCTGGTGGGGAAGGCGGTGGCAGGCTCCGTTTCCAGCCGAGGTAGCTTGTTCAAAATCACAGCGTCCAGAGACTCCAAGTGCCGTTTTGAGGCCATTTATACGTTGCTGCTGGCGTCCTGACCAGGGCGTGCGACAGGAGTGGTGAGCTGGCCTTCCTGAACGGGGGAGAGAGAAAATAAGTCATGAGCAAAGCACTGCGTGACAGGGTCCACTGAGAGCTCCCCAAAAGTCACCCTGCCTACACACCAGCTGGAGAAAGCATGTTGGTTTTCACAGGCAGCTTTTCCTTATTTATTCATGACACTCAACATCACACTGGAAGGCTAATGAAGAGGAAAGGAGCTGTGGAAAGCCCTGCTTGTCTCACAGTCAGCTTCTGCCAAGGGCAACAGGGATTTGCTTCCCCTCTCCCATCCTCCCCAAACCTGGCAGAGATCCTAAAGAAACCCAACCCACCCCATCTGAGAAGCAACACTGGCTGCTCAGGATTGAAGGCAGGGCTCCGGTCAGGTGCTGCCCTCTCTCAGTGCTGGCTGGGCAGCCCTGCAGGAGTCAGGGTAGGAGCCTGAAGCCAGCAAGGGGGATCCTGGTAGGCTGGCCTAACATTTCTCTGTCCATCTCCTTGGAAAAGCCCTGAAAAGCTCCTGCCACCTTGGATTCAAAGCCTCAGTAAGTGTCTGTTGCAGGCAACAGGGAGCAAAGCTGGGTCAGGTTGGGTGAAAAGCCAGCAGACTGTGGTGAGGCACAAAATGAAAAGTGTGCAGAATTCCATCCCCAGTTTCACCTTTCAAGATAATTTAAGGCTTTTTCTCCCGTGCAGCAGCTCAGTGGGGTCCTTTCCCTTACGGTCTTTTCTGATCTGGGGCTGCTGTTGTGGGAGGGCTAGGATGCTGGTCCACAGTGTCAGGCAGTGCATGCCAGCAGGTGGAGCTGGCAGACCATCCCAGCATCACCCAGCCTTCCCGGGCATCATCCCACAGCTCCAGAGCATTGCAAGTATGCCCTCAGTATCCTCTGGTATCCTCCAGCACTCCCCAGCATCTCCTGAGCATCCCACTGAGATACCAGAGCATTGCTTGACCACTAAGACCATCACTGGAACTTCACCCAGTATCGCCCCAGTATTGCCTGACCTTCGTATACATTACCCAAGCAAGCCCCAAGACCCACCCAAACATCACTTGACCATAGGTCAGTATCCTCCCAGTATGGCCAAACATCACCCAGCACGTCCCAAGCATGGCCACATGTCACCAGCATCCTCCCAGAACGGCCAAACATCACAGCCAAACATCAGCCAAGCCCACAAATGGACTTGCTGCAGTAGGATCTCATGTCTGTTCTTCACTCCCCCCACAGTTTGGGGTTTTTTTATCTTTTTGTGGCAAGAGTTAGCAGAGAAGGAAACAGAGGAAGAGAGCATGGAGATAAGATAAAAGCCTTGTCCACAGAAGGGGAAATGGAGCAGATAACTAGGGAGACGTGTGAGGGCAGCAAAGGGACCCAAGCAGGGTGGCTGCTCACAGCCAGCGCTGGCAAACCAGGCGCTACGCTCCAGGAGCTCTCCCTGTGTGCAGGCAGAACACCTGCCAGACCCCTTACAGGCAAAAACGGGGACCACAGGACCACTGACCACCACTTTCCTGGACTCCTCTGAAAACATCTTTGGAGGGTCAGTTGAGAAGGAAGCTCAGCTCCCTACTTGCACCCTCCGGAGCTGCAGACTCCTCCGCGCTGGCTGAGATATTTTGGAGGTCCTTGCACAGAAGAAGTTTGCTGCCTGTTGCCCTCCCCTCCCCAAAGCAAGCCAGGGGCTTTCCTTTCACCTCAACTGTCAGGGTGTGAAGCCAGGCTACGCAGGTGGGGTGTACCAAACTGGGTTATTTTCCTTTCCAGTAGTCTCAGAGGGATCTCTCAGGAGGGTGGTGTTAAAATCCATCTCCCTGGGAGATGCTGCTTGGGAAGAAGATGCAGATGTGGGATCCCTTCCATGTGGTAACAATGCTCGGGGTGGACAAGCTGGGACAGAGACCCAGTATCTTGTGACTTCTGCCATTTCCCTGCTGCTTTTTCCCCTTTCCCTGAAATGCATTGATTTACAAAACCCGTGCTGTTGGGGACATTGTGCAACCTGCCCTTGCTGTCACCACAGGATGGGGGTTACGCTAGCAGGCAGATCAGCAGTGCCAACGCAAGCACCCCATTTCCCAAATCACCCACAACCGCAGCAGCGGAGACCCCTCTTTGGCAGGAGAGGGGGGAAAAGGCCTAGGAACCCTGTTAGGAGATCTTTCCCCTTGGGAACACCCCAGCCAAGCCAGGGGGAAAGCAGGTGGCCATCTCTGATTTCCAGCCTTGCTGGAGGGACGCAGAACAGAGCAAGTCATTCCACAGTGGGTGCCAGAGCCAGGCACGTGGGCTCTCTGCTGTCTAATAGGGGTTGAGATCATTAAGCTCATTAGGGTGAGAGCACTAATGGGCTCCCTCTTTCTACTAAATACACTGGGGCTTTGCCCTGGATGGACCCAAGAAAACAGCTCTGCTTTTACCGTCACCATCAGTCCTTCCCCTCTGGGACTATCGCCTTGCAGCCAGTGTGACGATGCCCTCCTTCCTTTCCCCCAGCCGTGGGAGAGCTGATGGGGCTGGGAGCCATGGGGAGGAGAGGGACACGTGGGAATCGAGGCCGGCGGGCTGCCTGGGCCAACGCTAACATGTGTGGCCAGCACTTGTGACACCGAAACCCTGCAGCTGGGGAAGGCAGTGGGTGGATTAAATACAACCAATATATTCCTCTTTTTTTTTTCTTTTTTTTTTTTTTAAATTTGCTTTTTGAAATTTTTTACCCCTCCCTCTTCTTCGCTGTGGTTTTTCCCAGATGGGGCTGTTTGGCCGGGAAGGAAAAAAGTAAAACCAACCATAAAGGAGCACGTGCCATCTCATTGCATGGGGTGAAACCTCCCCTGTAACTGCTCATGGGCCACCACCAGCTTTATCTGCCACCCTTTGGATGCTGAAAGGGCAAGGGAGAGCTCCCGTGTCCCCTTTGCCAGGGCTCCTTGGCCAGCCAAGGCTGCTGGGGATGGCTCAGGCGTCTCTTTTTGCTCCGCCAGGTCCGAACAAGCGCAGCCGTGTCTGTTATCGGCGGGGCAGCCAGGCGCAGCACAGGGCTCCCCGGCATTTCCTCCCCGGGTTGCGATGCCCTAACGCGGCAGTAAGAAGGAGCCTCTCACCGTGGCCTCCCGCCTCCTCACCACGTGATGCCAAGAAACAGCCGCCAACTCACAGTCAGCCCCCAGGAACCAAGAAATAAACCCCAAAAGCTCCTAAGCCCACTGGCGTCACGTCCCACAGCCAGCCGCCCCCATCCCCGGGGTCTTGCGATGGAGGTTCAGTGATGGAGGGGGCTTTCCCCGTGTCCTTCCCCGGTAAGAAGACGGTTTCCCATGCGGCTGCAATACCAGTTTCACAATCGCGGGGACTCTGGGTCCCTCCCGAGGAGGTCACCTTTCCCATCTCTCCCGTGGGTTTGGATGCGATTGCTGGCAAGGCTTCCCCCCTCGATGAGGTGATTTGTGGGAGCACACAGGAGGCCTCAGCGGTCCCAGCTCCCTCATTCCGTACCTTATCCCTCTCCAAAAAAAAGTTTGCAGCTCCCGAGCTTTTTCCTGGTAGACAAAAACCCGGCCGGAGCATTCACTCAGAGCAAGCCAGATGCTTTTTAGGACAGTATCCTCACCAATCACACGCAGCAAGCCATTGCTTGTATTGCAAATCCCTGAAAAAGCCCCAGCAATAGTCACTTTTATTAAAAAAAAAAAAAAAAGCAAAAAAAAAAAAGCTTAACTAAGCACGTAGCAGCCACCAGAAGGGGCAGAGCGACTGCCTCCAGAGCGACAATCTGAATATTCAGGGGTTAAAAGCCCTCCCGGACACGTCCCAGGCTGTCCACCCTCAGGCAGGGCCGCCCCGGTGCTGCCGGGCATTGCGCGCTGCCGCCCGGCCACGAGGCACGGGGAGGGCCGGATGGGCGCCGTCCGTCCTTCTGTCCCCTCCGCGCACTCCCAGCCACGGCACCGGGGGCGGCAGCGCTATCGCGACAAGCAAAGCGCGGCGCGTTCGGCCCCGCGCACACGTTGCGCATCAGCCGCCTGAACTAAAGTGTCCATAAATGGGTAAAAAACTGGAAGGGAACTGGAGCCTGAAGCCCACTTATTCCAACGAGAACCAGATGATCGGCAGGAAAACGTTAATGCAGGGTCCAGGGAAGTGGGGGAAACCCTCCGGCTGTGCACAACCCCGCCCGGGAGCTTCACCCCCACGAGCGCCGCTCTAAAGCAAGCGGGGTACGGGGCAGCCAGAGCTCCGGCTGCCGCCCCGCATCCCCCCGGCACCGGCACGTACCCGGTGTCGTCGTCGTCCCCCAACTCCCCAAGCTCATCGGGGCCGAATCCGGCCCCGCACTCACCTGCGGCAGCGGCGGCGGCGGCGTCGCGGAGCCTCCCCCGGAGCATCTCTACGAGGCTCGGCGGCGGAGGGGGGGCTGCTGGCGCTGCCCGGCTCGGCCGGCAGCCCGCATTGTGCGGAGGAAGTGGGAGGAGGAGGAGGAGAAGGAGGAAGGGCTGGGTGTGCGTGTGGGCCGGCCGGAGGAGGGGACGGGACGGGACAGGATGGGACAGCCCAGCCCCCAGCCCAGCCCAGCACGCCACATGTGCGCTGAGCTGGTGTCGGGGCTCTGCCCGGCGCTCTCGGAGCGGGGCCCATCGGTACAGGGTAACCCTTCCTCCCTTTAGGGAGAACCGCCACAGCTGGGGGCCCCTGTTACAGAAGGATTCCCGTTGCAGCAAGTCCCCCATTATGTCGTAGTAGCCATATGGGAAGCCTATGCTGGGACGACCCCCCATTAAGGAGAGCCCCCGTTGCACACAGTGCCCTTTAGGAATGACCCCCCACTGCAGGCATTGCATTGCAGGTCCCCCTGTTAAATAGGACCCCCCATAACAGAGAGACCACCCCTTGCAGAGGAGCCCTGTCCCAGGGATGTCTCTCCAGGCTGAGCCTGCTGGGCTCAGGGTCTGGATCCAGACACGATTCTGCCCAGCCACCACCGAGAGCTTTCCCATCTTGTATGCAAGGACAAATGGAAGCTGAGGTATCCACTGATGGGCTGGGGTGGGCTGGGGATGGTTTCTTAGCCCCCCTCACAGTCACTCCTTACCCCAAAGGAAAGACTCTCCTCCTAGATTTAATCCCCCCTGCACAGGGGACCCACACACAGCATAAAGGGTCGAGCCTCTGAGTCGCCGACATTAACGTTTAGCCTCTAACCAAGGAAGTGTGTCTGAAAAGGTCCACGCAAACATTCCCCAACTAATAATTAACCCTCATAAAAGGCTCATCAATACGATTAACCCAGTGACACAGATGCTGTGAGATCAAGTGAGTTGCCCAAGGCCATGGAGAGAAGCGGTGGCAGAGGCTCAGCTCCCACTGGGAGAGAGAAATAAAGATTTCTAAGTGAGAAATAAAGTTTTCTGCTTTTGGAATAGCCTTTTCTCCTGTGTGATCTAAGTTGTTCCTTGTGCAGCATGGAGGTGCCTCAAAACGCTGTCATCTGATTTATTGGAAACCAAAACCTCCCAACAGCTTCTGATGGCAGGTGGCAGGAGAAAGGGGAGGAAAACAATTCCCTCGGAGCTTTCCCAAGAGAATGAGCTTTATATTTACTAAATGTAAAGATAATGTGATGATTATTGATGAGGAGCAGGCTATATGGATTATTTCAGGAAAGTATCTACCTCAGCCCCAGCTCACTGAGGTATACCGAGCCACTCACACTCTTTTTGGCCCCAATACAGCACAGGGTTTAGGAATGTACCCAGTTATTAATACAGGTGATTAAGGACTTTATTGAACAAAGACCGAGAAGCCGGTGTTTGAATTCTCCCCTCTTTGGCCTCACAACCATTATTTTCCCCTTATAGCTTTATTTAATTTATAGCAGTTTTGTGGCAGCAGACGTTGGTTCCTGCAAAGAAAATAAGTAGCTGGGAGGAGCCGGCTTTGAATTTCCAGTCCCTTAGCTCTGATGTTTACACATGATTGCTTTGTCTGGAGTTCATCGATCATGTGCTGCTGTAATATTTTCTTTGGTCACATTGTAATGCAATTATATAATAATTATTATATATTTAATTATTTGAGGGTTTGTATTAGTGTGTAATATGTGATAGTTATTCTATATTAAAAATGAGCAAATGGGAGGATAGTTAGGCCTATTATTTGGATTTACGGGCATGAAAAAAATATGTGTTAATTTTTACCTCACTGGATAGGACTGCAAGTCACTCAACATGGCAGATAATCCCTTTAAGCTTGAGCTGCTTAATATCATTGCTTAACTTCATTCCAGAATCACCCTTCCTCATCTTCATTTGGACACATCTCTGCTGCCAGTCATTTGGCTGAACTACAAAACCAAAATCTCACTGAAATCTTCTCCGCTGTTTTCAGTTTGATGGGGCTTTTTCTTCTTAAATCTGTAATTTCTGTAATATCCTTTTCCTCCTAAAAAGACTTTTAAATGCTGTGACGTGGGGCAGAAGGTTTTCACAGCAGCCTCCTCTAATTTCTAGAGGATGTTTTGGTTTTATGATGACTTATTCCAAAACACACTTTATTTCCCATATAATCTCCCTCTTGAAATAACTCAGTCTTACGTTTATCTAGAGCAGAGATGGGGGTTTCTACCTGTGCTCTGAGCAAATACCTGCTCTGTTTTCTCCTTTTTGCTGAGAATTTCCTTCTCTCTTGACTTCCTGCATGATTCATCTTTTCATTAACAACTGAAGTTGGCTGAGCTGTGACAAACCTGGTCCTGGCTGAGGCATCAAACCTGCCGGCACCGTGGGCATGGTAGACATCAACCTCAAAAGAAACCACTATTTTATTTATTTTTTATTTTTAAATTTTAAAATAAATTCTTTTTTAATTTTTTTCAGACATAAGAACTTGGAGGAAACACCTCTGGGGAAAGGTGGGTGGGGATTCCCAGCTCTGATGCACCCAGGGCATGGATGAAGCTCTTTGTTCTCCAGCCACCAGCACCCTCTGTAGTGGGTGAGCACTCGCAGAGCTCGGGGACCTGGCTGATGGGGAGCAACACCCGCAGCCCTGCGAACCCAAGGAGGTGAGGGGTTGTCTGAATTAGTCAAATTTTGGCCGTGTGGTTTTCCATTTTCTTTTTGAGGCTTCTCAGCCTCAGCAGCGATGGTGTCTATCTTTGGGTTGATCGCTTGGGTGATCCGATCTGTGGTTTGCTGTGCTCAGGCTCCCTCCCAGTGCACAGGAAACCTGTTGGCTTCAGATTGCTGCTGCCGCCAGTGTGGATGGGTCCCCAGATACCAGGCCCAAGGTGGGGCACCCACTCCTGGAGTTCACCCCATTCAGGCCCAGGGGCGAGGGGTCTCAGAGTGGGAGCTTGGCCATCAGGCCCCTTCCTCCAGGCAGTGTTTTGAGTTTATGTCATGGCTGCTCCCCAGCCATGCTACTTCTCCCACACACCAAAAAGGGTTGCTTCTTGTCCCTGCTGGTGCTCCCCAACTTGCCCTGCGGCTAATTAAGCCCCCCCCGGGGGAGTTAAGCCTCTTTAGGAGGACAGTACCCAGAGTGACACAGGCCAAGTGGTAAGGAAAGGTGGGTGGTTGGTGGCTGCCAAACACAAAGACATGGCCAGGGGGCGGATCCCTGCCTGTCTTCTCTTCCCATGGTGGATTAGTCCAGGAGTATCTTGCCTTTATGCTTTTTCCCCCTTTTCCTCTTCTCTTCAGTTTGCTTCCCCATAAAGTTGTGCTCTACCTCCTGGAGAGCTGGCAGGCTCTGGCTGATCTCTCATAGGCAAGGAGAGGTGAGATTTAAAGGTCATCTACTGCCTACAAATACCACAGTTCTTAAGTTTTTAAACACAGCATCCTTCCAAAGAGGCCTTGGGTTTTCCTCTAGTACCTGGCTAGGTATCTGAACTGGCTGCTTATGCAGTGATAAGAAAATCACCCTCACCTCCTCAAATCATCTAGAAACCCCCCAAAATTATCCAAACAAAGCCCAAGCAGAGAACAAGAGATGTCTGCTAGACCAGTGTCCTCCACAGATGCTTTCCTAGGGGACATGGGGGAGCAGCTGTGGGGTCTGCAGAGGAGCTCGCCACCATTTCAGTGGCTCAGCAGCCGTTGTCTCTGGTTTCCTCAAGAACCTGAGGAGGTTTCCTGGAAGTTTCTTTGTTTTCTACTTGGCGTTAACAGAACTGAGCATGGGAAGGTGGCAAGTAGCCAGGCTATGTCAGCCTGTTTGATGGTGACAGTGACATTTCAGTTTGTGCAGCTGCATGGCCTCCCCCTCTGCAGGACATGATGGCTTTTTTGACCTGGGAGACATTTATGGAGGGGAGCAGGTGATGAAGTTCTCTTCTGTATTGTCCTGCATGGGATGAAGGCAAATCCCTTGGGTATCACAGGGAATCTGGGACACCAACACCCATTGCTTTGTCCAAGAGGACAAGGGGTCGCTTTAATCCCATCCCACTGCACCCAGGGCTCCCACCAGGGACTTCCCAACCTTGTTAGCAGCTCTTGCCTTGGAGGCTCTAATTATTGAGCTAATTGGAGTAAGAAAGCTTTACAGACGGTCTTAGTTTCCACTTTGCCTGTTCCCCACGATGATGGCAAGCAAGGGAAAACAGGGATGAAGGGATGGAGCAGTGATGGGAGAGCTGGAGGGAGGAAGATGGAGGGCTGATCCCTGAAGGGGTTGATTGGTGGCAGGGGACAACTTTAGAGCTTCTCCCACCCCTCCTTGCTCTGCAGCTCCTTCCACTTAGGGTGACATGACCTTTTGGGAGGAATTAGAAGAAAATAAGGCACAGGTAGGTTGGGTTGTTTGCCCAACACTGTGCCAGCTTTGTGTCCTTCGAAATTTTAATTTACATCACATCAGGGCCTACAGTTATTTGTAAATAAATAAACACCCAACCTGCACAACTCACTGCCCCAGGAAAGTAATAAAGACAAGACCCAGTAAACCACAAATGCAGGTATCTCATTAACTCTAGATAATTATCTATAGATAATGAGATAGCCAACCCCCAGCAACAGCAGAGTGGGTATAAGTTCCCAAGGGATATAAAACCCCACCTTCCCACCCAGATGATGGGCAACACCTACGTGACAGCCGTGGAAGTGCCATTGCACCTCCAGACAGGGTGGGAGCAAACCCAACTGGCCAAGAGGGTTTTCCTCTGTTAAACCATATCCTCAGCAAGCTGCTCTCAAAGGGGCATTGAAAACAAAATGAATCCTGTTCTCCCAGGGGGAGGAAAACAAAAATAACCCTGCGGATGAATGAGCAGCACAAAGCAAACTGCTGAGGCTCGGGTTGAGTTGGGGAGCTGAAAGCTTTCCGTGTTCCTGCTTGAATTAGTGCTTCTGCATTCACACGCCGTTCCTCCACTTCAGAAAACAAACAAAAAAGCCTTGGTGTTTCTTTTCTCTTTTGTTTCCTAGTAAGGGAGCTCCCACAGGAGGTTTTGCCCTGCAAAACCCTTGGGGAGGACACAGGAAGGGCAAAGCCAAGCAGCCCCTGGGGCACCTGGTCCTGCCACTACCACCTTGCCCTGGGTGATGGAGTTTGCAGTGGGATTATTTTAGAGTGCTGAGAAACACAGCCTCTCCCCTTCTTTATTCTTTTGTTTCTCAAGTGCAAAACCAAAGCCACCATTTGGCAGTTGGGGAGGCGATGAATTAGGGCTCTTGACAGCTCCCCGCTCCCTCGGCAGAGGGGAGACTTCCTGGAGTGGGGCTGGCAGAAGCCTTGTTGGGCTGAGGCTGCCAAGTGCCCTGCTTCGAGGCTGTGCCCCGAATCATCCCGCTGGGATGTTCCCAGGCGAGTCTCAGCAGGCGGCCAGAGCCCCTTGGAGTGGCTCACAGGCTGATGAAACCCATCCAAAGCTGAGGGAAATGGCTCTAACATCATGACGTGGGTTTGAAAGCTTGTGGCTTCAGTGCTGAAGCCCGGCAGCTGGCCTTGCTCAGCCTCGGCCTGTTGGGATCCTCTGACTGCAGGAAGTACTGGAGCTGGGGCAGCCTTGGGCATGCTCCAGACCCACTCCTTGATCTTTTGGTGGGCAGGACATGGGCACTGCTTCCTGCTTGAAGGAAGGAAACAACCACAAACCCGTTAAATATCCAAGGCAGCCCCATGGCATGGCTTCCCCCCAGCACCAGGGCACACACAGAAGCAGAGAGGCCTCCTGGGCCATATGAAAAGGGCTTTTGCAGGAATCCCACACCCAGGAGCAGAGATCCCCACGCTGGGGTTCCCGTATGAACTTCCTCTCTTGTCACCGCTTCTGCATCCTGCCCTTCTGGCCCAGGTTTGTTCCCTAGGCATTCAGCTCCCATCATCTCTGAGGACACTCCCAGCAGTCCCCAAAGCCTGTTTTGGAGGAAGATGAGGAGAGCAAGCAGGGCAGGGAAACTACCTTGCTCGGTGCTTCAGCAGTGAGGAATAGACCCATGATTTTGAGAAAGGCTTGGATGTGGCCATGAGCAAGCCTGGGGAAGCTGGCAAGCTGCCCTCTGCTCTGGCTAGCAGCAGCTGTGAGGATCCTGGCCAGGGGAGCAGCACAATGAGCACACACATGTATGAGCCAGGCCCATGCCTGAGCACCCCTCACCTCCCTGGGTTCCAAAATCAAGCCAGATCCCTCTGTGGAGACCTGGTCCCACCACACTCCCATGCACCAGCATGATGTCCCTCCAGGGATGGTTCCAGAGCTTGTATCCCAAAACTCCCAGAGAGCAGGAGACCTCACTGGCTGCAGCTGCAGCCACCCAGGCAGGGGAAGCACCCCAGGAGGCTGGGGATGTCCCAGGAGGGTGCTGCTGGAGCTGTGGGCTCCTGCTGCTGGTGCCTAATGAGCACCATGATGTAACTCTGGGTAAGCCTTGCAAGAGATCAGCCTGAGGAAGCTGCAGTTTCTTTGTTGGATTTATTTAAATATTTTTTTTTTCTGCTTTGGTTGAGGTCACCCAGCTTGAACTTCAGCAACACATGGACCTTCCTCCCCTTCTCCTCCTGCCCTTGGTCACGGCATGCCTGCCTGGCTTGTTCCCAAAGAGACACCCTCGACCTCTCTGACACTTCCCGCACTCTCAAGAGCAACTGAGGGTTGCAATTCTTGCTAAACTTGTGGTTTGGCTACCTCCAAAATGCCACCTATAGCCACAAATGAACTTGATGCAATGACTAAGGAGGCAGCTCTGGCTTGCATGGCCCCTGGGCTTTTCTTGCTGTTGAAGAAGCTGGGAGAAGATGGGTGGACTGAGGGACTGGCCTCTCAGCCCAGGGAGATGCTCCCCAGTAGCTCCCAACCATTCCAAACCTATCTGCCCATTTCCTGCCTCCAACATGCCTTTGCCCATCTGCTCCTGCCCTTCCACTTCCTAATAATTAGTGAGATTAGAGAATGAAGATGCCCAGGAACTGATCCAGCTGAAAGATCAGATGGCAAGAGGGGAATAAAGGGCTTATTTCCAACTCCACACAGTTTCCAGCTCCAGTGTAGTTTGCAGACCCAGAAGGTGGGACTCATTCCCCTTCTCCTTGCAGAAACCACTGCATCAGGAAAGCTAGAAACCCTCCAAAGTCTTCTTCAATGCTTCCAGCTCTTGGCCAGCTCTGTTCCCATTCTGGAGGTTGTTCTTTTCCCTCTTAGGATGATCCAGGGTGTTTTCTTCTCTTCCACTAGGAATACTCAGCATGTGGCACTGATGGGGAAGAGGACAGCACGATGGATGAAGGTATGCTAGAGAAGAGCCAAGCTCAGCTGCTGCTTCCAGCAGCACTGATGCACAGACCTGGAGGCCTCCTGAGAACTTCTGAAGGAACCCCGAGAACCAGGGTGGAAGGGGTCAGGGAGCAGTATCTGATGGGACACACAGCTGCGGTGTTGGCCACCAAGTCCCCAGAGCTCAGAGGTTTTTGCTGTGCTAGGAGGAAGGTCCCTTCCTTGTGGAGATCATCTCTTCTTCTTCCTCCTGGCTGGTGCTGGGTCTCTTGTCTGGGCTCTTACCAATTTGCTCCACTCCTCACAGGCCACAGAGTAAGTCGTGAGCGTTGCTGCTGCTGAGTGACCACAACTGTGTGTCATACAGGCAAGATCATCAGAGGTGGTGGGAAAGAGGCCGCCTTCCTTCTGGTGGGACATTTTCAAGGAGCTGCATACAGGAGGGGATGTCACAGGAGACTACCTGGAGTGACATGCTTTTCCTCTCCTGGGTGGTTTGGCTCGAAGTCTCAGCAGGGGAGAGTGTAAGAATATCCCCTTTATCTGCCATGGTGGATTAGGGCTCGTCTCCTCCAGCCTGCAGAAATAAGCTTAGTTGCTGAGGTGTGACCAGGAAAAGGAGACTTCTCTGTTTACTCACATAGTTTCAAGGTGAATAATATATATACGTAGCCTGACCCTGGCTTGACTTCGGTGGGGCTATCAGTGAGCAAGACCTTCCTCTCCTGGCTCACCCAGCCCTTTGGTTGTCAGGATGGGCACAAGAAGCTCTTAAGTGGAAGGCCATGGGGCTTTCAACGCCCTTCTGCGCCATCACAGCTGGAGGCTGATGGCCACAGAACCCTCCTTGCCCAGCACAGCAGCTTTGTCTCCTCTTTTCCACTCCCTCTTCCTTCATTTTGGCACACAAGGAGATGTTTTGATGCCTTCACAAGACAGATTTTCCACTGATAACCAATCCTTGTGGTTGCTCCTGTGACTGGCTCCTCCTGAGTCATTCCTCCTGTGGGGCAAAATCCTGGTGGCTCCAACTTCCTCTGGCCACCTTGGGAATGAGGAGATCCTCTTTCCCTCATCACCCTCATCAGCAAATGACCCTCCCCTGCTCCCAACCCTGCTTAGAGCTGCATGCCCTGACCCAGGGCTTAGGTCACCCTTGTGCAACCTGCCCCCAGGTCTTGGACCATGGTATCAGCACAAGTGAGCAGATGTGCTCCAGCTGAGCCTCAAAAACTGCCTTGCTGATGAGTTTTCTTGCTCCCCAACCCCTGACTGAAGCAGATGACCAAGGGAAAACATAAGACCTCAGTGAAAAGATGTTACTTCTACACCCCTTGTAGCACCTAGCAGTGATCTGGCAATGGTCCTTGTGTCCTGGGTGGCTTTCTCTTCCAGGAATTGTTTTTTGAAGCCATCCTCAGCCTTCTGCATCATGCTGCCCTACAGAGAACTGTACAGAGAAGCATCTCCTTTGGGTGGCTTTGAACCTGCCGGCTGCTGGCTGCATTTGATGGCCTTAGTTTTTACGCAAGTGTCAGTGAGTAATCACCACCTCACTTATCTTCTCTGGTGTCACTGATATTACAGACATCAGTCTCGTCTGCCCCTGGTTTCTCTTTCCCAACCTGTTTCATCATCTTTTCTCAGGAGCCCAAGATTTCACAGAGGTGGTCAGGGGACAGCGGCTCTCTGAGGGCGTTTCCTGGGGAAGGATGCTCGGCGGATTTGGGAAGCCTTCCTTGTCTGCCAGGGCTGTGCAGGGTGTGGGGAGGCTTGTCTGGGAACATCTTGTGCTCTCCAGCTGCTGGCAATAGGAGGTGGGGATGGCTTCCAATGGTTACTGCCATACTATTGAGGTAAACCAGATTAGTGTGGGGAGGTTGGGAAACCGCCTGGACCCTCTTTTCCAGCTGGGGCCATATTTCAGCAGGAGCATGAGCAGCTCTTTGCACTGCCACAGGCAGGCAATTACCACCCCGGCACACTGGAACCTCTTATTGCCCTCGTAAAAAACCTCATTTCACTCATCAGGCTAACGTGCTTTTTGACTGGTGCAATTACAGGATCATAAATGGACCCCGCCACATCCCCACTGCCCCCAAGCCTTCTGCTCTGCCCTCCACACAGCCTTTGGTTGTGAGAAGAAGAGCCACGATTTTTCTTCACCTTCCCACGGAAGCCTTTGAGACAACTGGCTCTGCAGTGAGAATAAAAAAAAAGCCAACAAAGCCCACAAAAAGGCCATTTTCCCCCCTTCCCTCTTTTGGCCTTGAACTGAACCCGCGGGCACAGGGAGCTGTCAGAGCAGAAACGCTCAGGGTTTTGGCATGGCGGCTGCTCAGCAAAATACAGCTGGCTCGTCCCATATATAGTGAGGGGGATGCTGCAGGATCCGGCCCCAGGGATCCTGTGGAGCTGAGGCAGACGAGCCTGCCAAGCTGCCAGGGAGCTGGAGATCAACCTGAAGCCGTTCCTTGACTTGGGAGCTGGCCAAACTGTATTGGCCAAGTGTCTTCTTTATTCCCTTCCAGGCTTTTTTCTGTGCTTGGGTGTTATTTCCACAGCGTGGAGTCGGATGGAAAATTACTGGCAATGCTCTGGTGCCAGGTCCCTGCCCCGGCAGAGGTGAGCTAAGGCTGCATGTTCGGCTGGGGAACTCCTCGCCATGGGATGCTATTGGGGCTGAAGGGCCTTGAAGAAGCAGCTAAATCATTTCAGAAAAGAATCGGAAAGATATTCAACCCAAATATATCCATTATGGCTTAGAAATGTTTCTCTGGATAGATCTGTGCCTCGCAGCCCCTGACAGCAGGGTTTCTGAAACCCAGCAGCTGCCTGGGGTTTGCTCCTCAGAAGGATCACAAGAAACTACAAATATGTCTCAAATGGCACAAGGCAGCAGATAAACCAAGGTAAAAGATGCGCACCAACATCAACAGCCTGAAAACCGAATCAAGGGCCTTGTGAACAGAAAGAGGGAGGAAACGCTTCGAAGCTGAGGAGCAAACAAGCCGTCAAGTTCCAACCTGCACTCTCAGGTTTTGCAAGAGGCTCTTCAAAGGAGCACATGGCTGGCAGTGCTGCAGGGAAGGGGGTATGTTTGCTGCGAAAGAAAAGGAGATATCCCACCCTGTCTCATCCCACTCAGTGGACGAGGAGGAAGGTGAATCGCTATGATGCTCCGAAAGAGGCTGTCCCTGCGCAGCAGGGAGGGCCACAGAGATGGGAGAGTCACAACAATGACTTGGAAGAACAATATAAAACAATTTATTGGTTGTCCCTAACAGCAATCAATAAACAGTGCGGATAAAGGTGTTTTGGCATAAACATTATTTTCTTATCAATTACTTTAAGGCTCAGCTAAGTATCAAGGAGAAGAAAGGAAAAGTGAGTAGAAAGAGGAAAAGATGGGGGAGGAGAGACAGTAAAATAGAAAGAAAGATCTCACCACCCTTGGATCCAGCAATGTCTCATAGAATCAGTCCAGATCTCCAGTTCTTCGGTGGTGGGTGCACACAGATCAGTATTTTTCTGCCTCTTTACACACTTAGGATATGGGTGGCATCCCCTATTTCCATAGGAAGTGTAGATTGATGGTGCTAATTTTCATGAGCCCCTTCTAGTGTGGTGCCCACTATCACCCCCTCCTTGGCATAGTCACCATGGTTAGCAGAAGAAATTAACTCAGGGAAAAGACACTGTCCCACCTATGCAGAACTTACCTCTTCCTAGCATTAACTTATCTGCAAGGAGCCAAAGGAGGAGAACAGAGACATTGAGAGACATTAAACACACCCAGAGGGAGAGAGCATCAGCAGAGTGCTTGGGGTGGAAGGGACCGCCTGAGTTTGGTGCAACGACTTGGGGATGGATGGATGGATGGATGGATGGATGGATGGATGGATGGATGGATTGATGGATGGAGGAGTGAGGAGCAAGCCCTGAAGATCTCCTTTCTGCTAACCAGGGTGTGATTCACAGACCACAAGGCCGGACAGCTAAGACGCTGCTCCTCCAAGGGCACAGATGGGAACATTGCAATCCTCCTGCTATGGGAAACCCATGATTTCAACATGCAGACCAAGAGGCTGAGACCTGGGTGCTGCCCTCAGCTCAGGTGAAGCATCCCCATGATCTGGGAACACCCATCCTGGTGCGATTCACCATGGGACTTGCACCCACATCCTTTGATGCCTTCCAATGCCTCTCTGTGGGCACTGTCCTCATTAGAGGAAGGTGTGGGACTCCCTCGGGCTCTTTGGAAGGGCTGAGCAGATGCCTCCAGGCTCAGGGATGCTTGCCCAACCCTGTTCCTGCACCACAGGGCTCCAGGGCAGGAGGGATGGAGCCTGCCCTAATTATATCCAGGTCACTGGAAAATCCCCTTGGTTGGGACAGGAGCAGCACATGGACATCACATACCTGGGAGAGTCAAGCCCAGGCTCTCCCCTCCACTCCCATGCCTCTGAAACTACCAATTTTTCTAGTATTTGTGAATAATTTTGGGGAAGTTCACTCTTCCAGACAGGAAGGGCAAACCCAGGTGTTTGGTGGCCATAAAAAGAAAACATCTGTTTGGCACACACTTCAGAACCATTCATCATCTCCAAATCCCCTTCCCACGCAGCAATTTTCAGTGCCTGGAAAAAAAAACATTAAAAAAATGAGTGAAGTTCTTGGCTGTGCCTGCCACAGCATCTCTGAATGCAGGCCCTTCTCCAGCCTGGTACGGGACAGGAGGTCCCACCAGCCAACTGCTTTGAAGTTCAAGCTCTCCCTTTGTATCCCTTTATTGCTGGGATGGAGTCCTTAGGGCCCACTTGCTGGTTCCCAGGTTCCCTCAGCAGAGGTTTTATTGTGAAAACCCTCAGTGAAGATGGCTAGAAACGAGTTGTTGGTGGTGGGATAAGCCACACTCCTGATGCCGTGATAGCTTTACCACCCCAGCTAGTGGAGAGGGATGGCTGCTCAGGGCTTAGGGCTGAAATGACCTTCTGTCCTGCATCTCCTCCTCACTGTACCCATGTCCTAATCATCTTGCAGGTCATGGAAGCCTGTTAGAAGGAGATTTACCCCCACCTGAGCCCCTCCTTGGGGATACCTTCTGCTGTCTGATCTCCAGCAGCTGGATCAGCCTTTCCCACCTGATGCTCTCAGGCAACCACAGCTTGGTCCCGGCTCAGCATCTGCCCCCAGGCTGCGGGACTCCCCATCCTCAGCTGTCAACCAACCTCAATGCCACCAAAGTTCCCGGGGACTTCCCAGGGCTGGCCTGGCTGCTCCCAGCCCCACTGGGGTCAGAGAAGGCTGGAGAAGTTGCCCTGATGACACCCAGGGATGTCCTCCTCCTTCTCTTGCTTCCTTATGAGCTTTTCCTGCTTCTCCCATTCTCCTTTAATCCCTCAACAGACAGAAACAAGGAGAGCATCCCAAAGCCACGTCCTCCAAGACACAGCTAAGCCAGCCCTGCAACAGGGCAAGCGACGTGATTGCACCTGTAAACTATGGAACCTGCCTGTGACTTCCCACCATCAAGGTGAGATCCACAAATTAAAATCTGGAGATTTTTAAATTTTTAGATTTTTAAACTGCTGGAGAGATGTACTGGAGAGGGTAATTTTGACCAATCCTGGCTTTGCTCTTCACTTCTGCCGTTATATTCCTGCCATGTTGCTGACGTGCTCACTGTCCCTGTGGAGGCACCCACATGCTGATCATCCATCCCCATGTCCCCATCACACCGGGCAGGCAGAAGGTCTACACTGGAATTAACTGTCACCTTGGTAAAGAGCTGTATGCAGGTCCTGGCAAGATGTCATCTTGGGCCAGACCACATGGGATCATTGCTGGCTGGAAGGGCTGCTCTTTTGATGGCCCATGACGGTGCCAGGGCATGTTGTGGGTACTCCAGAAAGCCCCCAGGCAAAGCCATGGGAGATACACCAAGGTCTGACTGTGGAGCAGCAGCCACCTTTGCTCTCACCCATGGCCAATGGACAGCAGCTATCAACACCAGGAGCTTCAACACTATCACCCCCGGGGACCGGGCTGCTAGTTTGAAAGCTGCTGGGGCACAGTGATAATATGGCTATAGAGATGCCTTTGACTGAAGAAGTCAGGTGGAAAGCCTTGGAGAGATGGTGTACACCCAGCTCTCTGGCTGCTAAAACAGAAAGCAGAAGCCCTTTCTGTCACCAGGACACCAGGTCTCCTGGGGCACTCTTGGTTACCATGGTGCCACCTGTTACGGAGACCTCCACAGACCAGATGCTAATAAACCCCAAATGCACAAGTTTTGTCCTCACACAGGCCATTGGCTGAACTTTGCTTATGCTGCTTGGAGAAGCCTGGTGGCTCTGCAAGACATGGCAGGCCCTGGGTTTTCCAGACCTTTCATCAGTTGGCTGGTGGCATAGGTAAATCCCAGCCTAGGGAAATCCTGGATGAGCTCTCCCTGTTCTCTATGTTCACAAACCTCAGCACTTTCCCATCAAAGCTCAACACCAGCAGAAGAGCTACACTCAGTGCACAGTCCCATCTGCTCTCCAGAAGGTGATTCCCATCTCAGGAGCCCAGCTTGGCGTCCACAGGACCTTCTAATCCCAACAGGATTTTTCAGCCCCAAGTGATGATGACTTTTTTTAAGAAGGTTCCATTGCCCTGCATGGCAGTAGCTGTCCCACCACTACTTCCTGATACACTTTTTCCCCAACACCCTGAAGCAAGAGGGGAAAATTCCCCATAGTCTTCGGTCCTCCCATCCCACCTCAGGGCAGCACCACCTCAGAGGCTTCCTGGATGGCCAGTCTGACCTCCTTGCTGTTCCAGACATCTCCTCCACATGTGCCAAGCCAAGTGGGTCAGAGAGTGGCCTGGGGCTGGGTCACTGGTGGGTGTCAAGTAGAAGGGCCTAGTCTTTTGTCAGTTGTAACCTGTGATAGGATGAGAGGTAATGGTAGCAAGGTGAAACACAGGAAGTTCCACCTCAACATGAAAAAGAACTTTTTCACTGTGAGAGTGACAGAGCACTGGAACAGGCTGCCCAGAGGGTTGTGGACTCTTCTTCTCTAGAGACTTTCAAGACCCACCTGGATCTGTTCCTGTGTGGCATGCCATAGGTGTTCCTGTGTTGGCAGGGGGGTTGGACTTGATGATCTCCAGAGGTCCCTTCCAACCCCTACCATTCTATGATTCCATGGTTCTATGACTGTGGCCTGCTGTCTTTGCCTCCAAGGGATTGGGGGCAAACTGGGAAGGCAGTACAGGATACCCCATATTCAACCTCATGGCCACACAGATCAAAGCTTGGAGATACCATTATGGCCTCCACGCTAGGCATGGGATGGTCATAAGATGGTGCCATCTCCATCATCTTCCTCACCTTCAAAAAAGTGTGGGCAGCACCTGGGGAGGTCCTTCTGGAAACACGTCTTAGTACCAACTGTGAGAAGCAGTTCAGCAGTCCAGAAGAAAAAAGAAATCCCAGGGAATAAATCAATAAACCGCTCCCAAACAGGGTTTTAATTATCATTGTTAATGCAGCCTTTGATGGGAGGAAGGAGAGAAGAAGAGCTGGCCATGTGCGGTCAGTGAGGCTGGAGGAGCAGAGGCCATTCTGATTTACCCGGTTAAGCAACAAGTGTTGGTCTCCCGTTGATTGCGGAGAGCAAAGATTGAGAAATGGGTTGATTGCGCAAACCAGACGTTAACACATTTGTTACCCCAAAAATACAAAAAAACCCAAAGCAACCCAAACCCCCACATTCCTGCAGTGAAACCCATCAGCTCCACCCAGACATGTGGGACACGGGCTCAAGGAGCATGGGCAGGAGCTGGCAGAGAAGTAGACAAGCTGTCCCACCGGGAAGATGGCCATCAGCCGCAGAAGCTGGGAGGTTTCTGGGAGCAAACCTGCCTGCCTTGGAAACACCCGCCTTAGCCTTCCTAATTTCAAGGGGCTCTTGCCAACGCCAGCTCATCTTGGGCGTGATCCTCCCCCTTTATCTGCGGCTTCCCCATCATCCCCGAGGCTGCTCCTTCCCAGCTCACCCCACTGATCTGGCTGGGTGGCTGCTCCTCATCAGCACAGCCCAGGGAGCATTGCTTCCGTTCTCCCCTCCAGGGAGACATGGCGAACTGAGATAAGGATCCACTGGCTCCAGTGCTGGGGTGGGGAGGGAAGATGCCCTTCCAAACCATGCCAGTGCCCCCCAAGGACAAGGCGGAGGAGACCATCTGCCATCAGACAACCGCTCTGCCAAGGAGCCCGAGGGCACCTCTCACCGCAGCCGTCCGCCTACGTGGCTGTTGGGTGCTCACAGCCTGGGCATGCCTACAAAGGCAGTCCCACAGCTCATGGAAAGGTGAAAATGAATATAAACCAAGAAAAAACCAAGAGAGGAGGCACGAGAGGAGCGCTGCACTTCGCCAGCCCTTTTCTCGATGGCTGCAGTGGAAGAAAACTGATTTTCCTCCAAAGCTTTATGTAGATTGAGACCAGTGGGGAACCGAGACCTCAACACACGCTTGGGAAAAACCAAACCCATAACCATGGGGTTTTGCATCTCCTCCTGTGCTGGATGCTTGGGAGAGGGGGAGTCCCAAAACCTAGCTGGAGAGGCATCCATCTCCACCACCTCCACCACCCACCCGCTCCTGTTTTCCATCAGCCTGCCCTCAAGGGAAGAGAAGGGGAGATGATGGTGTGGTGGGCCCTCATCTGGATCATCTCAGTCATGGGGCTGTGATGGAAGAGGTGCCAGCTCCAGAGGGATTTGGTGGTACCTGTGAAGTGGGATGAGAAGGGCTGATGGGAAAGCACTGGGGCTCACTAGGCTGCCAAAAGGCAGCTTCCACTGGCACGATGGCCAGTCTGGGACGCGGCCGGCCAGGATTTTCAGCAGCTGAGTGAGCCAGCAAAGCAAACATTAGCAAAGAGCTCCCAAGTCGTGTAAACAAACAACCAATTAAAAGATGAAATAAATCTCCCAGGTACATAACCTTTCTATTTAAACACCAGCCAGGCCTGGAATAGCTCCAGAGCATCTGACCCAGCAACACCTGTGATCTATCTGCTGAGCTCCTGCAGGATGAAAGCGGTTGAGGTTCAGGGAGTGGCCTTAACTTTTCTGCCATTTCCCACCACCCCATCCTACCCTCTAATTATATTACTCTTTCTTTCTTGTGTTGGTTTAATTCAGAGGGAAAGCCCCCAGCCCTTTGCTTCTGCAGCCCCTTCCATGTGTGAAGCAGGACTTGGCAAATTGCTGCCTCCTTCCCCAACTCAGTTCCTCCACTTCTGGAATAGGATTGACTGCATTGACCTGGTAATTACAGAATTTAAGGCTGGTATATGGGAAACAGAGGCCAAATTAAGCCAACAACATTAATGGAGGAGTAGGAAGAGAAAAGGAAAGCTGGAAATGGAGAGAGCTCAGCATGAGGTTTTGAAGGGATGAAGATGCTCTTTCCATGGCAGGACAGACTCCAGGCATTTGAAAGTCAGAAATCCTGAAGTAGGCTAAAATCGCTGTCCATGTGAGAGGGATATTGATTTCCTCCCCACCCTGATCCCTCTGTTTTGGGAATGCTTATCGTTGCCTCAAAGATTTGGGGCGGTTTGGCCTTCACGCCAAAGTTGGCCAAGGGCCCCTGTGAACAGTGACACCACCCTAAAGGTTTACCTTCCAGATTTTCCCATGGGTTTTGTCCCCCACAGCTCAGTTAACAGCTGCTGGGCCCCAGTTCACAGCTGGTCACCAAGCCCCACAGCCAGCTCCCTCCTTTCAGCATCGACCATCACGCTCCCTGTGAGCTGCCAGACCCCTCATCCGCTCTCAGTCATCCCCATGCAGCCGCTCTGCTGATTCAGGACTCGTGCCGGCTGGCTTCAGCACAGGCTCTAATCCCAGGCTTAACTTTAAGCCCTGGTTTGGGTCCTGCAGAGGACAGCAGGGCAGAAAGCAGTCAAACATCCCAGCCGAGGTCACGGCCAAGTTACACTGACCCTTTCCAGGGATGGCAGGGAGGATGGGGCGAGGAAAAGCACTAATTTAATTAGGGTTGCTAAATTAGGGTTTAAATCCGTGTACCTACAGGCTTTCATCACCCAAAACAAAGCACGGGGGCTGCAGCGATAAGGACCACAGGGGAACATCGCTGCTTTTCACAGCTGCACATTTATTTTCCACATCGGAGCGACGCCAGAGCTTCTCCACTCCACCAGCACATCGGGGCTCAGCCATCCCTCACTTCGTTTTATTTTTGGAGGAAGAAAACACAGAAAAAACTGCTTGGCCCCTGGCTGGAAGCTCTTTCACCTTTCAGTGACGGCATGTCTGTATCCCTGGCTGGGAACAAGTACTCCCCAAGCCCCACTGTGGCAGAGATGCTCAGTGGTCCCTGGCTTCAATCCTCTCCCATCCCCTGCAGACGGGGCACCCACCTCCAGCAGCACCAACCCCGCCCACTCTAGGGTGGAATTTATGAGCAGAGACAGAGCAGGGGACAAAAATCAACCAAAGCCAAGAAAACAGACATGGAAGTGAAAGCCCCAAAGATAGCACTGCCACTCTTTCACGTCGGGGCTTTCAGTAATCACAGCTGCTTTCACTTCCCCTGAGCCCCTCCGCCTGTTCCACCAGCATGGGTTTTGGTTCCTCTCCATTCCCTGACCACCTTCCTCCTTTCGAGGCCGAGCCTTTAAACCACTTCAGCTTTTATTTCCAGTTTCTAAACCGCAGGGGTGCTGCCTGTTCCCATGTCCATGCTGGTCTCTGCCCAGCTCTTGAGCCACAGTCCCCTCCGAGGAGCTGGGGACATGGTGGGGATGGGGGATGATGCTGCAGCCCTACCAGGATCTCTCCCCTCGGATGGATGCTCTGGAGGAGGATGGATGCTGGGTGACTGGAGGAAGAGAGGGGTGAGAAATAAGCAGCAGAGCAGAAAGTGGAGCTTTCTGTCTCCATGGCTCTTCCCAGATCTTTAACTTCCAGTCAAGCCCAAATAAATACAACTATTTTACTATTATTTTACTGAAGAATCAGTGAACAAAGCCAGCGCTGGAGGGAAGCGTGGGGCTTTGTTCTGCTTTTGGTAATTTTAGTGCCGACGCACGCAAACGCTGGCAAAGGGTCAATATTGACTTTCTGCTGAAGCAACTGGCAGGGTTCATTGACTGGAGGCTTACGGGTGCTCCAGCCACACCAGCCCCGCTCCGGGCCGCGCCCTGTCTGCACCCTGCCCGCACTGCAGGAGCTTTTGCCCTCACTTTGAAAATCTTCCCAGCCAAGAGCAATTACATATCGATGCAAAAATGTTGCTGTGAATAACAACTCCCCTCAGGGCATCTGGGAGCTGAACTTGCCCCGGGGCTCACTGGGGATGCTGCCAGGGCAGGCTGCAGGCAGAGCCAAGAAGTTATCCTGAGCAGAGCAAGAGACAGAGGTCTGCCTGCATCCCAGCACCCCATCCCAGAACTGAAGGTCTCGCCGATACACAAACCTGCTCTGCACACCTGTGATTTTATGGGCCGTGATCTCCCCTTGCAGCTGAATTTTTCTGCCTTTATAATGGTTTGCCAGGTCATGATGTGTTTGCACAGGGGTTGATGTACGTGAGGACAGTGGAAACCTGCTCACTGGCACTGACCGGGTCAGGGTTTTCCCTGCCACCCCAATCGTCAAAGGAATTCTTGGCACAGCATCAGCTGCAGGCACGTGGTACTGCCTGGCAGAGCGATGGCACAAGGATGTTTCCCTCACTTGCCACTCATGCAAGAGCTTGCAGCCATCAGGGTCCACTCCCCCGCAGGCTGGGTTTGCCCCCAGACCCCACGCCATCTCTTCATCCTTGAGGAAGGTGGTGCAGTAGTCTGGAGGGTGGCTGCAGCCCCCATGGAACACAGTCAGCACTGTGGAAACACAACAGTTTGGGTCAGAAATTATTTTCAGTTAGGAAGCTCAGCTGACCCAAGCCCATGGAGTTTGCCTGGAGCTGTTCCATGGCCTCAGAGATGCAGCAGCTTTGACCAGGCAAAGTGATCTGTGCTCTCCTGCAGCAGGGGTGGGCACTTTCCAGCTATTTTTTCAGGCCTCTGTTACCATTTTGCCCCTATTTATGCCTGATCCCTGCTCCTGGGGCTTCTGCCAGCTGCAGGCTGGTCTCTCTACTGGCCACATTCCTTGAGGTTGACGTGGCTTTTCTTTCTTCCCCCATCCTTATCACGGTCGAGTTCGTGAATCATATTTCTCCAAAGCTATAAACCACCCAAGCAACCCGTGTAAATCAAGCAAGATAGAAAGCAGAGCCAGGCACAGGGTTTCGGGCCGCTCTAGGGACACGGCTCTCTTGGGGAAAAGCTCTTCCAGCCATACAAGGAGCCATGCACAAACAAACCCCTTTTTTAAAGCCTTTATTGCTGAGCTTGGTTCCCCTAAGGCCACGTATTCTGCTTTCCCTTGTCTCAGCGGTGGGTAGACACGCTGCCTGTCCCAGCACGCTCACCCACTGTGCCAGCGGCGCTGGAGGGAGGATGGGGGGGGGGATTTACTGGCTACTTCTGCTGTCAACAGGGCTAGTGCCAGGGGTGTTCAGAGGGTCCCTGGGATGCTTATCCTTCTGCAGCTCCATGTGGGCAGCCTGGAGCTGGCACCGGCTGTTGATAACTTGCTGGAGGCTGCCTGCCATTGGTCCAGGGGTTAGGAACACACCAGGCTCCCCCAGCATTCAGACTGAGCTGTCTCTGTGATTGCACTTGATGGAGCCAGGTTCTATGAGTCTCCACAGTAGAGCTCATCTCTCTGTGCTACCTCTGGAGAGCCCAGGAGCCTGTAGTCAAGAGCACGTCGATTTTAGCTGAACTGTGATGACTATGTGCCTAAAAGTCACCTTTATTTTTCGTCTCTCTGGCCAGCATGAAGGCCTTCTGCTGGTTCTGTCCCCTTCATCCTCCGTTATCTCCCCAGCGAGTTGGAAAAGTGAGGTGCATGGCCAAAGTCAGGATTCCCACAGAAACAAATCCCAGCCTCCATCTGAAGGGCCACGTGACATCCCATGAACAAAAATGCAAACAGGGCGAGACCTAGCAGGCAACCGACCCAGTTGGCTTATTTCTCTCCCCGCTTTGTGCATTTCTGAGCATCCTCAGCCCCTGCATGACACCCAACAAATATGGAAAGCCTCAGCAGCACAACCCCAGGGAATTCAACCTTCTAATTAAGCTCAATTACTCCTGGAAACAATTTTTAAACTATCCACCGAGGCTCCTGGCCAGGGCAAGAACACTGCACCTGCAAGTTTTAATTGCAAGGTTGTCACCGCTAAAGCCAAGCTATCAGCGTAGCTGGTGCCAAGGAGTCTGTGCTGAGCGGTGGCGGGTCTTTTGGCACCAGCCTTATCACACGTCAGGGAGGCTCGGCTGCTTTCTAACATCTCCTGAGCTGGGAGGGCTGGCGAGGCAGAAAAACTGATGCAGATGGGAAGCAAAATCATGAGGGCAGAGGCTGGGACCAACACAATCCCTACAGATTGCTTCCTCTGGCTCTTCTTGCAGTCAAAACGCCCAACATCCAAGTGGAAGCAGAGCAGGAGTCTCAATGAGGCAGCAGAAAGGAGACTGAATCTGAAAATCTCCAACTGTCTCCCTGGCAGAGATACAGATGAAAGGACAGAGGTGCAGGATCCCTAGTCCCTCAGAGATCCTTGGGGCTGCTGCTGAAACCCACTGGGCCATGGGACCCGCTAAACATGACCAGAGATTCATAGGAAGCAGGATTTGCAGCTCACCTGCAAATTAGTCTAGGGAGAGGCTGACCGTTGGGCAGATTAAAATCAAATATATAGGATTTTACAGTGACCTCTCCCACACCTGGTGCTCACCCTGTGTGTCTCTCAGACTCCTGCCACAGGGGTGGCTTGGAACAGACATGCTGCGAGCTCAGGGTGGGCAGGATGAAGCCCAAAGGCAGCTTTCTTTATTTGGGCATTTTTAACTCTGCCAGAGGAGGGGAATCCCACCTGTATAAGCACCCCCATGTTCTCACCTGCCACCACCCGTTTGTCACCCCTTGGCAGCCATCGCCGTCTCCCAGCACCCAGCCCCGCTGCGGTCGGGGCAGAAAAACCCACTTCCTGCTGCCCCGTGCTTTCGAAGATCCAAAGCAGGCGACGTTCCCTCTGAGGTGCCAACCCCCAGCTCGCTGCAGGCGGGTGTCAAATCCGGAGCCCCAGGCTGCAAAGCCACTGCACGCAGGCTTTCGAAACCAGGCGTGTCACTGACACTGCTTGAAGTCTAAAAGTGGGGAGGTTTTATCACTTCATTTTAATTTATTTGAGGGTTTTTCTTCTGCAAGCTGCGGGTGCCAGGGCAAAGGTGTGGGGTAGGACAGACACACCTCCCATCCCAAGTGACAGCAAGAGGGACTTGACATGTGGGGAGCCAACTCCCAACCAAAATATCACGCTCAGAGTCGGACCATGCAGATGCAAAACAGCACCACGGCATCGCTATCCTCCTCTAGCACCCCACAAAACCAAGCGGCAAAGGGATCACATCAAGTTTGGGATGGGGGGGAAGCAGCTGGAGAAATGGATGCTCAGAGTCACAGCCAAGCCCAGGCGAGGATGGGTCTACATGCAGGAAAAGAGGAGGAGGGCTGCTGCCTTAGCCGAGCTTTTGTCCCAGCTCTTTATTGCTCCCAAGCCAGTGCTGAGAGAAACAGTTTTAAGCAGCATGAATTAAATTGCAACGCAGCAGGTTTCATGGGGATGCTGCTTTGGTCATCAGAGAGTTGTATGGGAAAGCGAAACAAAAAGAAGAGATGAAGGAAAAGAAAAAGCACGTGGGCAGCAGGTTGGGCCTCTCCTGCGAGTCTGAACCACACACGGAATTGCAAGGGATGGAGATGTCAGTCTGGCTGGCATGAGGAATCCATTCTCCAACACCTCTTGGTGACCTCAGTGGGTCAGCAGAGCCTGGCCATCCCAATTCAGCAACAAGACTGGCACTGCCTATTTACCCCTGCACAAAGCCCTGGTTTTGAAGAGAAGGTAGACACCAGCATCCTGACTTGTGTCAGCACTGGTGTGGCCAGCAGGACCATGACAGGGATCATCCCCCTGGACAAGGCACTGGGAGACTGTCCCTCAAATCCTGGGGTCAGTTTTGGGCCACTCAATCCCAAAAGGACACTGAGGGGCTGAAGCATGGCCAGAGAAGGGCAATGAAGCTGGGGAAGGGTCAAAAGCATAAGTCTGGTCAGGAGCAGCTGAAGGACCTGGGGTTGTTCAGCCTGGAGAAAAGGAGGCTCAGAGGAGACCTTCTTGCTCTCCACAACTTCCTGACAGGAGGTTGGAGCCAGGTGGGGTTGGTCTCTTCTCCCAAGGAACAAGCGACAGAACAAGAGGAACTGGCCTCAAGTTACACCAGGGTAGGTTTAGGTTGGACACAAGGAACAGTTTCTTCCCCACAAGAGTTGTCAAGGCCTGTCCCAGGCTGCCCAGGGCAGTGGTGGAGTCCTCATCCCTGGAGGAGTTTCAAAGCCATGGAGACGTGGTGCTGAGGGACATGGTTTAGCGGTGCCCTGGCAGTGCTGGGTTAACGGTTGGACTCCATCATCTTAAAGGTCTCTTCCAACCAAAATGTTTCTATGATTCTATGAATCAGGTCCTTCACTCATTGCCCCAAGCTCATCCTAGAAAGGCACTGTCCTGAAGTCCCTTCCCAAAGCTGAACAACTCGTGTGATGGCTGACAGGGCTTTCCCTGGCTTCTCTTTTTGCCTCTTTTCCCCAGCCAGCAGCCAGTGAAGCGTTCCTGCCCGCGGGCTGCCTGCACCTACCTCACTGTGGGTGGGTACACGTGCCTGCGCCGGGCTGGGAGCTGCTCTTGCTTCAGAGCTCTGCCTCCAAAAAGACACTTCCTTCACTGTTTCTTCTATTTGCCCCGAAGGGAAGGTGGTTTGAGCACAGGTTTATCCCGACCTGTAACACTATCATGACCTGCCTCCAATTAGAAATCACAGCAATTAAGCAGAGGACTGTTTAGCGGCACACGTAGTATCTGCTTCTGCAGTGGAGAGTCGTGTCCTCCAGATAGGAGTTCGTGGGTTTCTCAGTGCTCCCTCAGTTCCCTCCAGTTCTGCTCTTCCAACAGGACAAAGAATTAGCTCCCTTCACTCAGGGATTTGTACTTTCTTTGCAAGCCTTAATTCAAACCTCCCCACAAGCCTGAGAGGCAACTCTGTGGTCTTACCTGTTTCCTTCTCCCTCACAGATCAGCCCACTGAGACTAGAGTCAGCTCCATGTGCTATCAGGCCACCTGGCATAAGTTCTGCATCTAAAAATGCCACATTACCCACTTCTTCCTGATGAATTACCAGTGCCTGCACCCCGCAGCATAGCCTGTACACCCTCTTGCTCACTCTCCAGTGCCAGGAGAAGCCAGGTGATATCTTGCCAATGTTTCTGGAACAGCTGAAGCCAGCAAACCAGACTACTACCAGATGAACACCCTTTATCAAGGACATGGTGTTTTGACCCACTATGAGGAACCTCACTGCTGGGTTTTCTGCATTGCCAAGTCACGGACTAGGAGGAGGGATAAGCAACTCCAACCACACAAGATACCCGTGGCAGAGCCAGAAGGTCAAGTTATTGTTGTGACTGCCAGAGCACAGATTTCTCCGTGAGTTGGAGAAACAGCGTTCACTACAAAAATCATGGAAACAGGGAAGCATCTCTTCTACCACCTTCAATAAAGGCAAAATCCTCTGATAGGTGTCAGCTTTCACCATGCCAAGAAAGGGAGCAAATAATGCAGGTCACACCACAGAGACTTCACTGGCAAAATGCAAAGTTCACAACCACGGTACCACTACAGCCTCTGCTCAGGCCAGGATCCTTCTGACTTGACCCCCTAGAAGCTTTGAATCCCCAGAGCTCTGTCAGCGACAGAGCCCAAACTGGGAAAGTTCAGAGGTTTTTATTTGTGTGCAATCGATAAGGAAAGCAAACATAGCCCGATAACCTCTTCCCTCATGTGCAGCAGTCTGAAGGTTGCCCCCATAGGCGGGATGCATGTCCTGTACCAACGGCCCTAAATTTGACTGGATCTAGTTAAAAATAAACTCTCTGGGTCAGCAGTGCTCTGCTACAGCAATGTGTTTGACAGCCCCAGTTTGCCCCATTCCCCTCAAGTTTTCAAGGAAAGGCAGAACTGGGGGAGCCCTGGCTGGTCTGGCCCATGGGGGTCACAGGATTTCCCAAATTCTTCATGACAGTCGGATAATTTTCAAGCCCAAAATGGTCACTTGGGAAACATCCACACTGGCTTTCCACAAGGGCCCAGCTTGTTCATTTCCTGAGTGGAGCACCCAGATGGGCAGGCATTGTTTGGTTCACAGCTGACATCTGCATCCCTATCCAGTCAACAGATAAAAAAAGGTAAAGGCTAATTTGGGAACAAGATAGCTTCTTTCAGTAAATTTTTTTCCCCACCTCTGATAAAAACCGCACATGGATGCAATGATTCAGCAACAGTGTTAGGTGCAAACACCTCCCAGAGCAGCTAGGAGAGGCAGTTCTCCAGGGCCAGAATGAAAAGCTCTCTTAATTTACTGAGTTCCTGAAGGGGAACTGCTTTTTGGACAGTGACTCCTGCTGGAACAGTGAAGCCAGCACAGCTATGGGCTTTGGAGAGCAGAGGTGTCCCCACAGTGATGGGCTGGAAGGGGCCGGCATTATCCCCATCATCAGGACTCGCACAGCACTTTCCCTTCTAGCACCTCTTGGGGGATCTGAGATACATGGGCAGTTCTGCAGCCCCCTCAGAGAAGAGCGTGTGGGAGATATCAGGGGCTGAGAAGCATAGTGGAACGTTAGTCCCTCTCTGTGAGATACCACAGAGTTTTCCCACACTAAAGCAGCATGTTCTTGGCTTTGGTTTCTGACAGTCTGCAGCGATGTACCACATTTCAGTTTGGCACCAGCTGGAACACAACCGTTTCCCTCCTTCGGTTGAAGAGCATGCTGTAGGTACACACGCCATCTCGACCCAGCTTCCTGTCGGGTTTTATCTTCAAATCATCAGCTCTTCCTTGGCAAGTCCCATTCTTCGAGGATCCTTTTCACGCTCTCCACAATGGTCCACACTTCTGCCATGGCACCTCGACCTGCAGTGTAAGAGCAAAACTACCTGGTGAAATGCAGGTCCCATGGAGACAGCACGAGGCATGTGCCTCCCCTGTCCCACCACCTCTCTTCTCCACATGCCAGAAAATTAGATGCACAGCAAAGCTCCCTGAGTATCCCCACATTGTTTCCTCATGACTCGCCCAACAGAAAGCAACTTGAGGCTAAAGGATCTGCTCAGGTGTACTGTTCGTGGTTCTGTAGGGGCTTTGTGGCATGGTTGAGTGCCATCAGAGGAGGAGAGTGAGAAGAGTATTCACACTAACATAGTGTGGCTCATAATTCAAGTCTAAGTAGGAGCACAGGACCTCGGATGGTCAATGGACGGAGGCAGAAAACCTCAAAAGGCAACTCATGTGACCTTAACATGTACCTCACGTTCTCAATCATCTCCAGAAGTGTCTGCATCTAACCCTTGACCACATGGGGAGGTACCATCTTAGCTCACAACACCCTCTGGGCAAATGTGCAAAAGTGTCCCCCCAGAAAGTGTGTGGGTAGCAAAAGACCCCCTTTCACCTCCTTTCTCCTGTGTAAACATTGTGCATATTCAGTATCTTCCTGAAATGGCTTTTGCCTATAAAAAAACTTGCCAAATCCATTCCATTCCCATGACTCTGCAGTTAGACCCACAGTAGAGAAAGCTGTCCTGGGTTTGCATCAGCTTGGATGCTGGGAGTCCTTCTTGGAGAGGACTGAGTGCTGGATAGAAGAGGATGTAAAAGCTTTTCCATTTGGTTAGCTGCCAGATGATCACCTAATCCACACTGTGCTGTTGCTTCCCTCGGAAAACATTTTTAAACTTAGGTTCAGAATTTTAAGGCCAAGGATCTTGTCCAACCTCTTGTACTGAGCTCAGCACCCAGAATTCAGCCCATTCACTCCTGTAATTTGCCTGAGGCTGAGGAAAGATGCTTCTCCCACCAGCACTTCCCTCCATTAGAAGACTGAAAAGACAGAGTCTCTAGTGATCTTTTGTCTTGGTGGCTAATTGCCCATATAATTTAAAATATGTGCCTTATTGGTCATCAGAAATTATTTTGGGGGGGGGGGGGGGCGGTGTTTTCTTCCTTTTTATGGTCTGCTTCCACATCTGCATTAGTGAGTGCCCAGATGAGCAACTAAACCAGCAGTGTCCAAAGAACAGTAACAACTTGAGGACAAGCAAGAGACAGAGGGGAATGCAGGGAGAGGTGCTCTCTTGTGGGCAGATCACAGCCCCACATCTGCCCACACCCTGTTTTCCACGATGGATGAGCCACCCACCTGAGCCTTGTCAGGGACAGAAGGTGCAATTGGATAGAATGAAGGATTTGTAGTGAACAATAATACTTCTAGAAGGTTGAGAAAACTGGGTTTCCCTGCAAAGTAAGACTCCTTCTCCACTACACCTTTTTTCAGACCTGAAAATCCCAGGTTTGAAGCATCCTGTGGACAAGCTGATGTAGGCCCCTCTGATCTCCTGACCTCAAGGAGAGAGCTGCAGCTGACAACTCCTGCTAAAGAAGAGAAGTTCCCCGACTGCCTCCACAGGCTTTGGCAGAGCTACACTCTTGGAGAACATTTCCAAGGCCTCCACCACCCACTTTCTCAGCATCTTTGGCAGTTCACTGCTGGGTTTTTACGTTTAGCAGAGAAAAATCTTGCTGAGCAGTCTGTCTTGCAGCACATGTTATGCCTACAGGTGGAAATCATCCAGTGTGCCAGGATCTAGAAATCCAGCCAAGGATGATGAAGATACAAGTAGTTTGGAAACGTGTTTGCAAAGGCAAATTGCTGCAGGCCCGTCTGTAGCACAGCACCTCTCCAAGCTTGCTTTATATCGTGGCACGCGGATATCATCAAGGCCAACAGCTGCTAGCTTATCTTTAACTATCCAATCAAAGAAACATTTTAATTGTCAACTCAATTTAATTTGTTATCTTACCACTCTTTTAGCTGGACTCTATGTCTAAAAACCACTCGTTTACTAAGGAAGAAAAAAATAAGCAGGTAAAGCTTGTAATGCAGAGACTTGCTGGCAGTCAGGATCTGGCCTATTTCAGGTGAGACCAGCCCCATGGGTTGAATAAGAAAAACCTCTTTGACAGCAAGACAAACCACAACACCAACAGACCAAACTGGTGCAAACGGAATCTCTTTTCTGCTGTACCAGATGTGTGAGTTTTGCTACCTGCAGCTTGGGTTGATGAAACCCACAAACCCAAAAGGAGTGTGGACGAGGAGGCCTTGGGGAGAAAGGCCTAAAAACAGAGGGCAAGAGGTGAAAAAGTCACTGCTGAAGACTGTCTTGGGTCTTCAGAAACCCAGAGTCCAGTATGCTGTGCTGGTTCTGGATGAGGTTGAGTTAATTTTCTTCAAAGTAGCTTGTA
Source organism: Actenoides lindsayi (assembly GCA_025331215.1). Taxonomy (NCBI): domain Eukaryota; kingdom Metazoa; phylum Chordata; class Aves; order Coraciiformes; family Alcedinidae; genus Actenoides; species Actenoides lindsayi. Next base: position 11,764 of record WTSP01024684.1, on the reverse strand, counting down.
CAGGGCTGTGTGTTGGATTTGTGCTGAAAACAGCATTGCTAACACAGAGATGGTTTAGTTGCTACTGTTGAGTTAGTGCTTACACAGTGTCAAGGCCTTACCTGCTCCTCATACCACCCAGCAGCGAGTGGGCTGGAGGTGCACAAGAAGCTGGGAGGGGACACAACTGGGAGAGCTGATCCCAACTGACCGAAGGGATATTCCAGACCATATGACATCACACTCAGCAACAAAACCGGGCAGGAGGTTGGCAGGGGGGGCCACTGTGCAGGGACCGGCTGGGCATCAGTCGGTTGCTATCACGTGTCTTTCGGGGGTTTTATTTATTTATTTTTGTCATTTTCCTTTTCATTACAAGTTCCTATGTTTCAGTTTTTCTTTTCATGACAATTTATTGTTATTATTTTGTTTCAAAGATTAAACTGGTTTTATCTCACCCCACGAGTTTCCTCACTGTTACCCTTCCGATTCTCTCCCCCATCCTGCTGAGGAGCGAGTGAGCAGCTGCATGGTCCTGAGCTGCTGGCTGGGCTTAAACCACAACAACAGCTATGCCATGATTTTCCTACACACTGCCAGGAAAATCCTGGCATTTGCCAACAGGAAAATCCTGTTGTGAAATGACTCACAAACACTAGTGCAGTCAAGTCAGATGTGGCTCCTACTGCCCCATCACTCTCCTGTCAGCTCCTTCAGGAGTTTGTTCATTCACATTTGGATGAACCAAACATGAAGCAACTCCCTGGTGGAATGAGGCAACTCCTCATCAGTGCTGGTTTATTTTGTCCTTCTGAGCTACAAATCACAGCAGTTCTCATGCTGCTTCTCACAGGGCTCACACATCCTTGTCACAAGGGGAGCCATCCCCAGGAAAGGGGCAGGGCAGAGCAGCAGAAGATGGAAATCACGTTCACCATCCAACTCTAATCCACTTGTGCTGGTGAGTCAGCTCACGAGGTCCTTTTGCATCTCAGATCTGCTCAACAGGGATGATAACGAACGCCACAGCTTGGCCTCAGGTGCACAAACCTGCAGGAATAAGGATGCAACCCATTGGGAGGCACTCAGCTGCTTACTACAGGAACAGAGATCCTAGATATGTGCTAGAAAAGATGAAGGGAAAAAATAGAGGAGAAAGAAGCTCTGCCACATGGCCTTTCCACTTCTGCCAAAAGGCCTGTGCAGAATGACCTCTTTTGGGTGTTTTCCCTTAACATTTTTACAAGTACTGATGTAACAATCAGGTCTAAAATCCCAGTGGAAGCATAATTATCCAGGATATTTCAACTGAGGTCTGAGTTACTTGACTACACTCACCTAACTGTAAATATTACTTCGTCTTCAGTCCCAGAAAAACACTCTTTAGAAGCACTGCACCTACTGCAGAGTTCAGAGACTCAGCCAGACCTAGAATTTAACCCTGAAGAACATTTTAACATCCTGTCTTTTCTACAGACTGTTTATTGAACTGACTGAACTGTTAAAATCCTGCTGGAGTTGGGATTGTCAAACAAAAGTATGAGGATAGGACTGTGCGGGTAATGGCACATTTGCTGTTATGGTGAGAACTGAGTGACATTTTACAGGCAATTGGTCCAAGAAAATGTTGATTAAAAAAAAAACCTAATCCATTCATCCAAATTGTTTATATAAAAACCCTTCTCAAAACCTCCCCAAGGTCAAAATACCTCTATTTAAAGCAGCTCCTAAAATACAAATGAGACCATTTTAGTAGCATTTCTTAGCAATGCAAGTCTTTTGAAACAGAGCATGAACTTTCCCTCCTCCCTTTTTTAACTTCACAAAGAAGTCTGGTGTCAGAACCCCAAATCAAAACTCAACTGGGAAGCTGAAAAGTAACCCAGGCAACAAAAGACAACAAATGTTGTCACACAAATGTTAAATGCCCGTCCAGCTACACCCTTGGCCACGTCTGCAGAGAGCTTATTCTCACAGCCTGCTCTCAGGGATAAAATATTATCCCTGCGTTAGAGAGGAGGAAGCGAGGCAGAATGAAAACAGGCCACAGTCACAGTAGAGGGCAAGGTCAGGACACCCTAATCCCAGGCTGATAACACTCACCGCAACATTTTCCTTCTCTTTGATCTCATCTCTTCTTGAAGGAGTATTTCTTTGAAATATCAGGCCTATCTAACGGCTCATTTGAAAGCCTGGCTTGGATGGTCTCTTAAAACTACTGAAAAATTAATGAACAAGAATAATAGAGAACAGCCAGCACAGGGCAAAGCTTCAGTTTCTTTTTCCTGGCAGTGAGCTCCTGCTCCCCACAGTTCAATGTCTTGAAGGCCACACAGCAGAAGCACGCAGAGGGAAAAGAATAATGGCAGCACTTGTGCAGGAAAAAAAGTCAGAAGAAACACAAAAGGACTGACCTTCATCTCCACACACCAGTTTCTTCACCACACAGGGGATTTCAGTGTATCCAAAGGCTTTCAGCTGCTCCACCTGCTGAGCCGTGATGGGATGTTCCCACATGGCCGTGTTCATAGCTGGGCAGAAGAGCAGAGGCTTGCTCAGATCCCAAGCACGGATGACACAAGTCTGAAAAAGAAGCCAGAGAGGTTCAGCTCAGAGCTGGCTTGACTTTCCTCATTCCTCCACATCTCATTGCTGCACAGAAGCACTTCCCCAGCCCAGGTGTCACTAGAGGGCCACAAGCCTCAATCTGTCAGCACAGCCGGACTAACCTACAGGGCTGATAACTAAATTGGGTCACATTCCAGCACAGCTCATCTCTAACAGGCAAGAAAGATGAGGAAGGCTACAAAGAGGATAAATCTTTTCCTACTCCGGCTCAGGGCCAAGCAAGCAGCCCAATCACTGGAGCAAACCAAGCTGGAACACGATGCGTGCAGGCTGCCAGCCCGTGTGGGAGACTGAGAGAAGCGGAGGGGTGGCCACAGATCCTATCAGCTCTAGTGAAATCCCCAGGCGACGCTTCAGATAAGCCAGCCGTAGAGATAAACACACAGAGTTGGCAAGAGAGTCTTTTTGAAATGATAGGCCAACTGGATCTGTAACTCCTCATGAGGGAAACACTGCGGCTTCCAGGATACAAGCAGAAGATAACATGGACACATCTGGGCTGTTGCAGAAGATGCTGGCAGGTGATAAAGCATCGAATGGCTCCTGCATTCTATGGGGGATTGCATCTGACTCCTCAGTACTGCAGAGCTTCCAGCTAACCCAGGATCACCTCATCTCCTTAAAACTTAATATGATCTCAAACAGTTTCCCCCTGCTTTAAATCACGCAAAGGGAGCTGCCCAGGTAACAACAGTCCCTGGTGCAGGGTCTCTGCTCAGATCACAGAGTCCTTACGAGAAGCCTGCCCATCCTTTCTCATGCCCTGTGATTTGAACCCTTCCCAGCACATAAAAGTCTGCCAGAATCTGTTCTAACTTGTCAACCAGCACCTCTAGCACTTGCTTTCCCTTGCTGGAGCTCCTTCTTTCCTCCACAAGGCTGTCCGAAAAGCCTGGCAGGAGTTTGTGAAGCCATGCAGCCCTAACATCCTTCCTGACCTCTTCCCTCTGCTACCACCATCACATCTACAGTACCAAGAGGACCCAGAAGGACAAGACATTGCTTGTCCCTCCCACAGCTTTGTGGCTTCTCTCAGCTCTCCAGTGATCTACTGGTATAAACGAGAGCTGTTGCTCTGGGGGTATTTTATTCATTTATATGCAGTTCCTCTTACCTGCACAACTAAGTTGGTCATGCAGAGTCCCTGGCCAGAGCTGATGCCCTCTGTCCCTAGTTCTAGCCTCCTTCCATGACTAAGGGTGATGCACCACAGCAACATCTGCAGATCTGCAGTTTCCTGGCAGATCTTCTGGGTGCTAAACACTTATGACTTCTCCTAACAAAGACCTAATGCCTGGACTCAAAGCATGTGGCCCCGCTGAAGGTCCCCAGCACCCAGCAGAGAAGAACACTCTTTTAATGCACTCTCTGATCAGTCTTTGATACAGAGCACTTCTAATACCTGAAAAAAACAAGCTTGAACAAGCAAAATCCCCCATAGCTGAAAGTGGAAGGTAAGTAAGTGTGAGCATGTTTGAATTTCTGTGCTATGCAGTAAGGTGAGGGAGGAGGTGAAGTAGCAGGAAGTAAACAATTTTATCTGATCTCACAGGTGTCTTTCCAGATTGCATCTAAAAAATGCAGAGAGGAACTCAGAAGTGAGTGCAAGTGAGTATGCACACGCGTGTGTGTGAACATGCGTGACAGAGAGAAGGTAGGGGCACACAGAAAGAAATACCACCCATCAGAAACACCAGGGAAGGAACAAAGTAGGGATTGGGAAATAACTGAAGAGACTGGCAGAGCCAAGAAGTGCAATGGGCTGTAGGTCAGGGAAGGAAAGAACGACTGTTCGAGGAGGAACAGCGGAACTGTGCTGGAGGGAAAGAGAGATGAGCATATGAAGTGGGAGCAGAACATGCAAATCTGACTGTTCTCACTGCTGCAGAAGCAGAAAAGTTCCCAGGAAAGAAAGGCCAGACAGTCTGCCACTGGGAGGTGAGAGAACTCTCAGGCAGAGCTCCGGTTACTCACCAGCAGGTTGTCACAGATGCCATTTGCGAGCTTTGCCAGCGTGTTTGCATCCAGAGGTGCCACCACCATAAGGTCGGCCCAGCGTCGGAGCTCAATGTGCAGGACTGGGTCTGAACGGCCTTTCCACAGCTGTGGGTGAGGCAAGATGGAGCTTACTGAACCCTCACAGTGAATAATGGACACTTTATCGAGCCCGTATTAGTAACCACCATGTAAACTGAAGGGGAAGGAGTTGGTCTCACATCAAGCAAGATCTGCAGCTCCATTTAGGAAACACAGTTAATGGACAGTGGTCTACAAATGGGTGTCCTTTCCCCACAAAGACAATTCACGCACCCAATAATGGCAAAGTTCGTCACCCAGGAAAGAGCTTTCCCCATCCACATTATCCCTCAGCTTCAGCATTGTTCAGAAGGGCTCCCTCAACACATAATGTATCTGAGCGGAGAAAAGAGCTCCATCCTGTCAGCCAATTGCTGCCAGATGGGACCAAACCAGGGGGCACATTTACTGAGGAACCCATAAGCTTCATATTTCTTTGAAGGGAACATTGGCTTTTAAGTGAACATTTCTATTTTCACGAAAGCTCTGAGTTGCTCAAGTCCTGAACTTTTCTAAAGAGCACAGTTAACCATGAAAGTGTCAGAAAAGCAGGAAACAGCATCAGGTGCTTAGTCCCCAGAGGGGACACACAACCACAGGCCAGCAAGAGGTGCACCAAGGCCACAAACTGCTCCTTCTCTGAGTCACTGGAAACCACAACAGAAAAACAGTATCCAGAAAGCCGGTGCTTCCTGACACCTTTCCCAGCTCCTCCACTCTCTTCTGTTTTTTTCTAGGAGCACTGAAAGCTGTAGCTTTCTTTTGAAAGTAAAATATCTCACAAACAGATGCTGAGCAGCCTTATTTATTATTTTTCTTATTTCTTCTGTCAGAGCAGCGTGTTGTCAGAGCTCTGTGCCTGCTTTCCAGACCTCAAAGCCTGACTTGTGCCTCTTCTATCACCCCACTGAGAGTTCCTCAGAAATAACTGCCTGGAGCCGTAGCCCCCTGGGACCCAGCAGATCTCTACCCATCTCCTAAAGCAGTCAAAAAGCTTCCTGGCCACTGCCATTAGAATGTCCCTCTCCACAGAAAAGTGATGCTCACATGCAAGTGCCTTGGCAAGAGCACCGGTAAAGAGTGGATCACCCTGTGCTCGGACTGGTACTGCAAAGTACAGAGAAAATGTAGAGAAAAACCAATAGTGATGCTTATTAACTATATAATATATAACCTCTTCATACTCAGAGACTCTCAAAGTATGTCAGAAAAAGCGTGGTCGAGAGAAACGGCTTTTTAGCCATTTTGCAGGGTCAGGAGATGTTCAGAGCCCTGAACAAAGGTGCTGAAAGAACACCTCTACCCCTGCTGTCTGCTGCAAGGGTACCGTACCTAAGGGCAGTACCAAATCCCCTGGTGCAGTCAGGGCAGCCTTTCTTTCCTTCCTCATTCACAGCGCGGTTGGAACCACGTTCTTTGAAAGCTGTATTCCAAAGCATACATTAGTAGAACAAAGAAGTGAGTCTTGGCCCAAGATTAACAAATAAATGAGTGTGGTTTCTTGCAAAGAAACTTAGAGGAACACTTCTATTCACTGAACAACTTGGTGAATCTCCCAGGGAGCCTGGTTTTTTTTCCTGAAGATTGACCTTCTGGAAGTGGAAGGCGTGAGTGCGTGACAAAGCTACTTGAATCACAAAATGTGTGGATAGGGGCTAGTGGCGACAGGCAAGAAAAGCCCTTGCAGACTCCAGAAGAACAACTCACCTGCCATTCATCTTCATCGCTGTACAGGGTGACAGGAATCTCCTGGGGATTGTAGAAATGCTTTGCTCTCTCAGTAGTGACCACCTTCACTTCGAGCTAATCAGAAAAGAAAGACCAATGGTTAGACTTGAGGACAATCCCAGAAAGCTGGGCAGACAAGGAGGGCTCAAGCTTCAGAGATTTTGAAAGTTATGTGAATTCTGAGAGGACCTTTCCCTATTCAGGGTTGAAAGGCCAGGCCACCAGAGGAGCCAGAAACTCATTCCATGCCACCGTAAACCAGGCAGGTGATTCGTCACCCCCTGCCAAACAGGCTCACATGGCCAGGTCACAGTGGGGACAGCAGAGAGGACAGAGCAGGTCAGAACAAGATGCGGTTCTGCACGGAACTTCAAAGAGTCAGGAAGAAGAAACAAACTGAAGCGCTGTGAAAGATGCCCTTTAATCTCCAAATCCGCCTGCCAAAGGGCATAGGAGAGCACCTTGCCTCAGTGGATTCCCTTAACCACAGCCCAGAGGGTTGCCAAGGGGTGGCACGCCCGCGGGGCACTCGCACCATCACTCTTCCCACGCTCAAAGCCAAGAGGAAGCCCTGTGCCAAGAGAAAGCACGGTGCTGAGTGATCAAAAGAACCGTGGAGGGACAAGGTGGTTAGCTGGGGCTCAGCATCACCAGCCCCAAGCAAGCCCACCGCTGCTGCACGAGGCTCCACCAGAAAGGTGCTGGAAAGAGGAAAACCTCTGTATGTTCACAGCAGACAAGTGAGGGTATACAAAGGGTCCCTCTGACTTCTTAGATAAACCTGCCCATTGAAAGCCAGTGGAACCTTCAGTGACCTGGTATATACTGGGGAAACTCCATCATGTCCCTTAGATGTCTATTTGACACAAATGCTTATGAGGTGCTAAGGTGCTCTATGACACAAGATCCTTCCATTTCCCCCCACAGAAACATTATTGAGTGGAAAAAGGTTCCCCCCCCAGTTTCTATATGTCACATGACCTGCTCTGACAAAGAGCTGCCTGCTGCGTACTAGAGGTGCTCTGGTACTGTGGCAGGTGCACCTCAAGCTATCAATTACAGTGAGAAGTAACCTTTCTCCTAGTTCTTGGCCACTTTCAACAACTGTCTGCTCCTTCAAGCAGTTTACAGTGCAACCCACTGTGTGGTTGTATCAACCCAACAGAGAGATGGGGAGAAACCAGCCCCATCAACAACCCCTTCCTGCTAGAAAACTGGGACCTGAGGTACAAAACAGATGAAGCACTCTGTCTGTGCATTCTTGCTAAAACAAACTCCTGAAAACATCCAACCTCCAAGCAACTTTCTTCAGCAGTGGTGGCTGAAGTGACAAAACATATTAACCTATCTCCCCGACACTATCTATTTGACTAGGAAGGGAGCAGTGGTGATGATCTGTACCCTACATGACTACAATAACAGCTGGGAGCAGTGGAAAACCCCAGTCCAGCCTTATCATATCACAAGTATTACCTTGAATCCTGGGTTTAGTTTTGGATCCCTCATTCCCAGAAGGACATTGAGGGGCTGGAAAATGTCCAGAGAAGGGCAACGAAGCTGGGGAAGGGTCTAGAGCACAAGTCTGGTGAGGAGCAGCTGAGGGACCTGGGGTTGTTCAGTCTGGAGAAAA
>WTSP01024683.1:8126-23772 GCA_025331215.1 Actenoides lindsayi | reverse complement strand
GACACTGTCCGTGAAAACAGGCTGCTAACTTCAGACAGTGCAGTTAGTTAGAAGAACTGAGCTTAAAAGTAAAATCAGTGGACAGAATTAGTTCTGTTCTCAATCAAACCAGAACAAAATCTTAAGAATCATCTGGAAATATGCTGTAAAATACTAAAACAGAGGTTATCCCTTACCCAAGCTAATTACTAATTTACTACATAATATTATTATATAGAAATCTGAAATGCTTAAAATAGCTCTTCCCAGTTGTTTTGGTTGTTCCAGTGATCTTAGACACCATTAATGTGGAGCATGAAAATCACAAAGCCTTAATGTGATATGGTTTTAATCAGTTCCATGAAAAAAAAAAAAAAAAAAGCAGAACATGATAGCGGATTGTTTTTTTCACTGCATTTAAAGGCACATCTAGTAATTTCACATTATTTAAATTTTTAAAACCCTTACTGTTCTTTAGTGTAATTTTATATTACAATACTAATGTTACGATAGCACTAAATTCAACTCCTTTCTGAAATGCAGCATGAAATTGCTCTCCTTTCTTTTAAGTGATCTTTCTTCTACCTCATTTTTAATAAATTTTAGTAAACATTAAATATGCTAGTGCTGCTTTCACAGAAGTACTTATATGACACTTTCATTTTGTTTTTAGACTCATAATCTAACTTAATTATGAATTCTGCCAAGATTATAAATGATTGAGTTGTCTTCTGAAAATGTGAACTGATTTTACATGCTTTTTCTCCCATCTCTTTCTAAAACAGACTTAATGTTCCAAGCTGGAAAGTCTCCTTTCAATAAAATCCTTGTGTATTTTCCCTAAAGAATGCATTTGTAATATATACTTCCTCTTTTGTTCATAGTTGTTTCCATACATTTCCTCATCTTTATTTCAAACTTATAAAGAGGTGAGTTAAATCCCTTGTCCACCCAATGCATTTTGACATTTTCTTTGGGATGATGGACCTCAAAGTTTGGAGCAAAGTGCAATCAATAGCCAATCATGGTGTGGGATAAGACACTCACTCAGGAAGTGCCAAGTCCAAGTGAGGTTTGCCACTACAGCTGTAGGTCTGTTCCTGCCAGGAGGGTGGAAAGAAGAGGTTGCATACTAACGCTCTTGGCCTCATTTGGTATGTGGAAACCAATGTGCCACTCTGAAGCCTGCCTCTGCAGGCATTGCATATTGTGCCTAAACGAAAGACTGTGTACATCAAACAGCATAGTGCCCAGTTTATCCACAGCACAGAGCAAAGCTACAGAAGTTCCTTTCAGCTCTTACCATTTCAATAATTTTTGCATTTCAGGGAAAAAAATAAGGACAGCAGGTGTTTCTGCTTCATTGGTAAAGAAAATGGAAGAAGCTTTTCAGTTGCTCCATCTGATCAGTTATAATGTCTCTGGGGGATCTTTGGCAGAGTTAAAACAGGACTAAGAGATAATTCTGTCCCTTTTACAGAGAAAAGTCTCCCAAACCTTTGTTGCCCTTACATCTGTGTTAAAGCTAATAAATAAGCCAGACAGTGTGAAAGGATAAAGCTGAATGTGGCTGTACATTCACATAGACTTTATACTTATTGTGCAAATCTGAGACAAAAGAAAAATAGAACCCCCAGACAAACAAAATCTGGATTTCAATGCATTCTTTTTTTGCTATACTAGCTTCCAGTGGAAGTAGCTATGCAAAGAAAGCCCAGAAATAATTTACAGTAGTGCCTGAAAGTGCCACTGTTCCTTCTTTTTTTTCCCTTTTTTATTTCTTCATGGCTTCCACCCCAAACTTTTTTAATAACCTAGATGCAGACTAAGTAGGCAGTGGCCTGGGGCAGCCACAGCTTTAGTACTTCCATTTCCTTTGAAAATCTTTGCAGACCTTTCTGTTGAGGAGAGCAAGGAAATATTCAGGGCAGTAGCTAATTCCCTCTCCTCTCCCTGTATACTCCCAGCAGGATGAGAAAATGAGGTCTTGAAGCCCTGTCTCACACTTTTCCCCTTTTCTTCAAACGTTATCAGCTATTCAACCCAACTCTCTCCCTAACTTTCCATAGAAAGGAACCACTTTAACAGAACACTTTTGGAGTGGGTAAATTTGATTCTTCTCCTTCTTTTGAGAAGCACACAGACAGCCCAAGATTCAGTTTTCCTGAAGACCTTAAGAATCCTGGAAAGGAAAAAAAAAAGAGAGGTTTTTCTTGTTCATTGAAATTCCACACTGTTGAGGTTCTGCTGTGTGTTGGCCTTCTGTTCTGCAGTCAGCCAGATGATTTCATTTTCCAAGGCTACACTCTAGAAACTCTCACAAACTGTAATATTAGTTTAAAAACACTTTTAGTATTGCCTACTAATCAGTCCCAAATCTCTAGGTATATATTTATCACCATATATTTGTACTGTATAATGTACTTGTGATGCTTGATTTCATCTGTTTCACTCCATACAGTGGCAGTCATTATGGTTATTACATTTTTAAGACCTTTATCCATAAACATTCATATTACATACTGTCATTTGCCAAGTATTTTGATTTTGTCATTGTTGTCTTTATTCTTTGAATGTATAAAAAGAAAATTGAAGAAATAAAAGACAAGATCATTGAATCAGCTAATGAGGAAAGTAACAAGAGAATTTTTTTCAGTTTTCTGGGAAAAGTTGGAAATTATGGTCCTGCAAATTTTGACAGGTGTTTTAATTAAAAATTAATCATAACAGAAAAATTAAGACAGCTTCATTTTATTATTGGGATGTTTTCCTAAACTGAAAGTTTAAATTTCAGCTTTTGTAACAGCACAGTGCATAGTATAAATGAATTATGTTTAAAACTCATTCATACCATGACCATCTGTTCAGTCCTTTTGTGTTGCATCTAAATACCAGGAGTTAGTGTACTCATCACTTCTGGAAGCGAGTGAAATGTCACATTCCCATGGAAAATCAGAATAAAATGACCAAATCTGGAGACAGTAAGTGGTTTACCTGATGCTTTTGATGTTTTTATTTTTCATTTATTGGTAACGACTTCTCCATTTAATTTTTCAAGATATTAAAAAGAGTGATTTGAGGCTATACACCACATTTTCTTCCAGTGTTACTCTCTTTTAAAATTGTGATTAGAATTTTACATTGTGTTAATGTATTTTACTAAGAAGTAGGTTAATTGTATCATCTAGTTTCAATTAGCTCTAATAGAGTGCATGTATAGCTTCAGAGTCTATTGTGCATATCCTCACATAGATGGGGAAATGAAGTAAAAGCTATTATTTTGATGTCCTCATAAATTATGTTCCATATAATGTTAGATTAACAAAATGCATGACTAATGTCCCATGTACACATGAGCTGTGACAGCATTTCTGATTGTTAATAAATCTGAGCACTGGCTGATGTCCAGTTCTTTTTTTCATGGTAAATGCAAATGAAGTTCACATCTTCTCATTATATATAGCAATTTACTTCTAAATGCTCAAATCTAGTCATTATTAGTGGCAACCTTTATACTGTAGCTTTCCAGACTGAATAAAAAATAATAATAAAAATAAAGTGATGATTATATCTAGATTGGGGCCGGAAGATAGTTGTTCTCTCTGAAAGCACACAGCAGTCATAATAAAGAGATTAGGCTACAGGCAGCAGTTATTTGAAGCACAAGCTTAGAGATACTGAATTTGTTTGCAAACTTCACCAGTACTCAAACCAACAAAAAGTTTTTTCTTTTGTATCATAAGTATGAGAAAATTATATCATGCCTATGTTATAAAGAGGAAAAACTTAGTTTTTGCAGCTGTGAGGTAATACTGAGACCAAGGACATGGAAGGATTCTGGAAGCACTGGTGTCTGACTAAGAATGTGGTTGGCTACAACCCTGTAAGGCACATTAAACAGCAATTATAAGAGTGGCTTAGCATCCCTCCTGTGGTGCAGACTGATCCATTCCCTACTACCAGTCCAAGGAGGACCACAATGCTTTTCTTAGGCATAGTGCAACTGGAAACTTTGCTTCTTCCTCTTGTGGATCTGAGCTGGAAACAGTCTTCTGAGCCTGGATGGTACTTGGTTGCCAGCAGCAGCTACACATAGAGGTGAGTTCATAAAATGAATGTGAAAGCCTGGGTTGCCCACAGTTAACTCTGGAGCCAGAGATGTCATAGATCCAAGTATAGTTAGTACAAGTTGGAAAGCTTATATGATAGCCGGAATATTTGGTTTCTAGAATGGCTAACTCCACACAGTGCTGTTGCATTAAGAATCATGATTAAATAGCACTGTCTTGTGTTGCTGAGGTGACTACAATCCTAGAAAGATGTTCTTAAAACATTTACTGGCTCCCAGAGTGCCTGTGCAGTAAACAAGTATAATGCTATGGGAGCAGAGGATGACATCATTTGACTGTTGGCAGACCAGTTATTGTGTTGACAGAGGACTGCAGTTAATCTTTGCATGCAGATAACAAGCTACTAGGACTTTCACCTGGTGCAAATGAATTTATGAAGGAGGGCATTTTACACAAGTTGAGAACTGGGCTTTGAATCTACAGCTGAAGTTGTTGTAAGTACAATATAGATAAGAGGCTGATGCGGTGGATGCAGCATGATTGGAAAGCAGTGCACATATGATGGTGGCATAGGATACAAAAGATATTCATCCTGCACTGTATTTTGCAATCCAGCCTTGGGTCACAGAAAATGATACTTCCTTCATGGTGCAATAGACATGTTCAGGCTGCTTCAAAGAATATTTGTGTTCCAAATATTCTAGGTAGGCCATATATGAATGGCATATATGAAAAATTCATAGTGCTTTGCCTTGAGTATACAATTTGGCAATGCTGAAAGAGACTATATTTAATGGGAAAGCTAAAGCTCTACAAGCTATCCTGGTAAGTCTGTTCAATGCATGTCTGAATATTTGATGGCTGAGCCATAACATGCAATGACTTATTATTTACTATTATTTTGCACCTATCTGACATTAGCAAATGTTACAAGTAAGTACTGCTGCTGTTAACTCAAAGAATTAGGTCAATTATACATATATGTCCCCAAAGGCTTGTCTTTGAAACATCATCATAGTCTCTTGGTAAAAGATGAACAAATTAATAAATTGAATCTGACAGAATAAAACTTCAGTATCCATTCTTAACTACTTTTTCATGTCAACATGCTTCTAAAGAATATAAAAGAGTAAGGGGAAAGAAGGATAGGAATACATTTTATTCTATGGGCAAGTATTCTCCACTGTTTAAAGGATAAGAAGTCAAAGACAGAAATATCTTGGCAGTTTAAATAGTAAATATATACTGCATGCTGTAGAGGCAGTATGCTCCTTCCAGGCAAAGGTCCAAATTATTTTGGAGAGAGCACAGTGGTTGGAATTTAATTATTTGACAGAGCTGGAACCTTTGAAGGGCTTCTTTGTGTGTATTGGTGAGAACTCTAATTGAAGCAGACAATGAACAGGTCAGAGCTTATTGAGACTGATTAACTACATCACCTGCCCTGCAATTATTGTTACTGCTCTTGAGGCTTTTAAATGTGAGAGCTTTCCTCAAGAGGTACATATGTAGTATTCCAAAAAGGCTTTTCTTCCCACTCTGCTTAAGTTTCTAACCATTATAAAAGCATAGACTCATCACTTATCTCTAGGGAAAAATGGACCTCTGGAGGGGGTGTTTCAACTCCTCTCAAAATATGTACCTGAGATTAATTGGTCTCTGAAGGTGTCATCTCTCACCACTGGATTTAGAAGAAACCTAGGGTGATTAATGACTCATATTTGGACATCTGTTGAGATAAAACTTACCATTGGTATGTTTTTATTTAAGACTTCTTTGCATGTGAAGAGAAAAATAATTATGCATAATAGTAGTTTTGATTCTGTATCTTTGAAATTATGCAATCAAGTGTTAGATATGCAAATAGTCCTAAATAATGACAGAGGAAATTACTCTATTTGTGTGCTAGGAACTGATCTTTGAGATAAGGGTGGACAGGTCTGCTGTTTCCTTTTAGACTGTTCTGTGAGAAAAGGTCTTCCTGTGTTTAAGCTCTGGTATATTTCTAAGTAAAAAAGATTAAATAATTAAATTTATAATCAATTAATTAGATTTATAATTACATCTTATTAAATATTATTTTTTTATGTTAGATGCGTCCATGAGTGGACAGACCATATTTTATTTTTCTTCATACATTATAAATCATCTGAAATATATTGCAGAAAATGTAACATTCTAGTAATGAACATCTCTGATTTGAAAAGCTGTGATAGATTCTGAAAATATCGACTAGGATTATCTACAATGGTGAAAAGGAGGGCTACATTTTCTTCCTCACAGATTACAGACGTGTGTCTGTGTTGGACAAAGTTTTCAAAAGCAATCACTGTTTTTAAATCAAGAAACACTACACAGGTTTTGTTTCACCATTATATGCCCTTAAGCTATTCCATGTTAGATACCTAAAGTTTTGTTTCCCTTTTGAAAATCTCATCTAAATAAACCAAGTCCAGAGATATATAAATGAAATAAAAATGTCTGGTATCTAATTTATCTGTAATGCAGGTTATCATATATAAAACATATTATTTTAGAGATGCATATTAAAATGATTTCACACTTATTTTTCCCTAAAATTCAATGTTTCCTCCTACCAGCTATCCACGAGACTCCGGGTCTGGTTAATCAGATTTACACATGCATCTACACAAAATTCCTTGAAATAAATTTGAATACTTCTATCTTCACAGAATCACGGAATATTAGGGGTTGGAAGATCATCTAGTCCAACCTTACTGCCAGAGCAGGATCACCTACAGCAGGTCACAACCTTCCTGGGCACCCTTTTCCAGTGTTCTGTCACCCTCACTGTTAAAAAAGTTTCTCCTTATGTTTACATGGAACCCTCTATGTTCCATCTTGCACCCATTGCCCCTTGTCACGGAGAAGAGCATTTATTCCCACATTACATTTTTAAAAACTCTAAGTCTATTTATTTTCTGAACTTCCCTCTCCTTTTTGAAACTATTTTTGCATATTTTATTACAGAGCTTATTTTCCTAGTTAGGCATCAAAGATCTATCACAGCAAAATATTTAAATGCTTAATAATTACAATCTAGAGCTGTATGTATTAATGAGCTCATTCCTCTGAATCCAAGCACTGCTTTATTTTTATTCCTTTTTCTTTCACTACTAAATCTAATCAGAGTCAGAAGTTCCCAAATCCTGGTCTACAACTCTATTTTTTACATATTTAAAATTATATATTGCACTTTATGGTGCTAATCCAATTTTACAGTTTTATGATTTTTATAGGAGCAAGTGATTGTGATGTAGGTTAAAGTGCATTAAAATTCTGGTTATGTCAAAAGTTGTGACAAATCAGATAAGGAGATGAAAAGGAAATTCTTCGGGGCACAAAGGGCAGTTATATCTGATGTAGGTGAACCAGATACATAACAAATATTTCATGTTTTTTGAATAAAAGGATACCACAGTAATATAGGAACAATTCCACTGGAAGTCCTTCATTAAAAGCAGTCCTCTATGACACTAGAGTATAAGAAATGTTAGCTTCCCACCACAACCAGAAGTAAATTATAACCAAAGTAATTAACTCAAATTTTATTTAAATCTGTGAAGTGGAAAGAGACGATTGCAAGTCAATTGGCAGCATGCTTTGTTCAACATCATGTGTTAAAAATAACCTGTAATAGCATTAAGGAAACAAAGTCACAGTGTTGCTTTCTCATCTATTGAAAGGTGGAAGGCAGATAGACTACTGCAAGTTAGTTTGATTTGTAGCAGAAAGGACAAGAAGGAAGGGGCCATTAAAAAATAAAATAAGCAAAACTAGTAAATCAAGGAAAACAGCTATAAATTCAGTGTTGGTAATAACATCTTTTGATTTGCCTTTTCTGTTTAGATACATAGGTCTTCTGAACAAGGCCTGTCTGTTCCTGTGTGTTTAGTAACTAATCCAACATATCTTCCAAGAGATACTATTAGCAAAAATAGTAAACCATTGTTCAAAACCTGTATTGAAGCCAAAGTTTGGATTATTAATTTGTCCTGATTATATTCAAGACTGAATTTCAATTTTGGAAATTTCTGGGATAATCATAGAAACATAGCATCATAGAATGGTGTGGGTTAGAAGGAACCTTGAAGATCATTTAGTTCCAAGACCCCTGCCATAGGCAGGGACCCCTCTCACTAGACCTGGTTACTCGAAGTCCCATCTAACCTGTTCTTAAACATATCCAGTGATGGAGCACCCACAGCTTCCCTGGGTAACCTGTTCCACTGTTCCACAACCCTCAGAATGAAGAAGTTCCAGATTTTTCATCAAAATCTACCCTTTTCCAGTCTGAAGACATTATCCCTTGCCCTATCACTATAAGCTCTTATAAAATGTCCTTCCCCAGCTTTTTTGTAGGCCCCCTTCAGATACTGGAAGGCCTCAAGAAGGTCTTCCCAGAGCCTTCTCCAGGCTGAACAAGCCCAACTCTCTCAGCCTGTCTTCACAGGATAGGTGCCCCAGTCCTCTGATCATCATGATGACCCTCCTTGGGATCCACTGTAACAGGTTCCTGTCCTTCTTGTGTTGGGGGCTCTAGAGCTGGACACAGTACTCCAGGTGGGGTCTCATGAGAGCAGAGCAGAGGGGTAGAATCACTTCCCTTGACATTCCGGCCACACTTCTTTTGATGCAGCCTGGGATATGATTGGCTTTCTGGGTGTGCATTGTTGGCTCATGTCCAGCTTTTCATCCACCAGCACCCCCAAGTCCTTCACAGGGCTGCTTTCAATACTATCACCCCCTAGCTTGTATTGATACCAGGATTTGTCCTGACCCAGGTGCAGGACCTTGCACCTGGTTTTGCTGATCTTCATGAGGTTCACCTAGGTCCACTTTCCAGCCTGTCCACATCTCTCTGAATGACATTCCATCCCTCTGGCATATTGACTGCACCATTCACCATGGTGTCATTTGCAAACTTGCTGAGGGTGCACTTGTTCTCACTGTCCATGTCATTTGGCATGGATCCACCTCTCAAGCCTGTCAAGGTCCCTCTGGGTGGCATCCCCTTCCTTCAGCATGTCAACCACACAACACAGCTTTTTTTCCATCAGAAAACTTGCTGAGGGTGCTCTCAATTCCAATAATCTTTTAATAGATTAAAATGGTAAGATGTTTGAGCAGCTTCAATTAAAATTGGGCACAAACTCTTGTGCGGGTCTCAGATTGTTTCTTCTTCTATTGTCAGATGGACATTACTGTTCAGTATTTTAATTGTCAGCACAATACTACTTTCTTTTAGTCATACAAAAGCTCCATGAAAAGAACTATTCACCCTTTTAAGTCTGGGCCCTCCTTGATATGTCTTAGAAATACTGTAAAATAATATTTTACTTAGCTACTTTCCTGAATCAAACCTTAATGACCAAAGGCATAGTTTTAATCATTTTCGTCTGCCTTTGGAATTCCTTCTGTTTCTGTCAGCTCAGGAAACACATTTCTCCACCCACTCTACCAAGATCAGTGACCTAGGGCCATTTTGACATTCAGTTGTCTGCAAAGAACTCAAAATGCTAGACACAAATGAGTGGGAGAGATGCTGATGTTAGACCAGAGTTTTGCCATCTTTTGCTGGAGTTAGAAGCTCAGTTTGCTCAGATAAGCCAGAGGCAACAGTCAGGGTTTTATGCAGATCCATTTCTCCTTTAGTTTTTTAGTGTATTGACATTGCCAGTGCTCTTTGCCTTTTCTGATGTTAAATAAATTGAAATCCTCATGTTAATTCTTTGAATGGCATAGAATATGGGTAATTTTGACTCTGCTTCTTTTCTAGGTTCCCATAAATAAATGTCCTTTATGCTTTATTAGTTTCCTTATGGGAACTGTGCTGATGAAACGAGTTAGGACTGTGTGGCACATTAGCATTGTCATCATGTGTAAGTTATTAGTGCATGGCAGCTACCATGTGCATTGATCCAGGACGACACAGTTTCACTTCTAGACAGAACCTGGGTTCACTTGCAAGAGCAGCTAGTTTAGAGCCACATTAACTCTCTGTCTATTTTTTGCAAGTGATCCTGTGGCATTCTAGGTGATGGTCAGCTTTTTCTTATTTTTTTAAATATTAATTGATACTCTGTAGAAGGGAACATGGCAAAAACTGCAATGATGTAGAAGGCTTGAAAGGACCGGCATGGGCTAAACAGTGTAATAGGGAAATAACCGTGGCAATTCAAAGGACAGAAAAAAGGCAACAAAACTTCTAAATTGTTCAAAATCAAAATGAAATTGAAGAGTTTCTGAAGAATTTCGGTGGTTTGCATTCATAGCAGAAAAAAAAAAAAAAAAATCAGCAAAAATTATGCCTCTGCAAGGCCAAAGCCCATAATCGGGAGGTTAATGAGCTGTGGGAGAAAAGGAGTTTATATCCCTGGTCATTTTACCTAATGAAATGGTTACATCACACTATCCCACATTTCCTTTTCATGTCCTGCTCATTCCCTAATGTCCTTAGTAGAAGAGTAAGTTAGATGCCTCTCCTCAACTTAAGGAGCAAGTCTAAAGAGCAAAGTTTGCTACTGATCAGATCTGTGACTAAAAAATATTTGAATCTGATGAAACTGTATTTCTGCAATTAAAAGAATCCTGATGAAAATTGTCTATACCTCATAAATTCATCACTTCAGAGCTGCATGAAAAAAAATAAAAATTGAACCTGTCATAGAAGAATTCTGTATTGAAGGGATTAAGTAAATTAAACTAAGTAAGTACCTACTGTTGCATTCACTTTATCAATGCTTCCTTACTGAAGCAGATTCATTCATTTGAAAACAAAATTATAGTGGATTAAAATCAGTATTTTGAAAACAAAACAGTGATTAATGATAATTACAAGTAAGTGAATGTAATCTTAGAGTTTTACCTTTTGTTATAAAGTCTTGTTATGCTTGAGCCCCAGGACATGACACAACCATGTCTAAGAATTTACTGCTCTTAAACAAGAATCATGTCAAGGACACCCACAAGTTCATACTTAGCACAGAACATTCATCAACTGACTGATTGTTGTTAAATAATAGGTTGATTCTTTGCATGTTTGGAGTTACATAATGTTTATTGTAACAATTGATTCACATTGTTATATGTGGAAACTGTTCTTTTAAAAGGCATTCCATTTTTTGTATTGCCCAAGTGTTGATCACATAAGTTAAAGATTGAATGAAGCAGACAGGCTTCTGCCATGCTCTTCGTCTATGAAGTAATCCTGAAAACGTGGTCCCACTCCTTTTGTGAGAGAGTCTAACCTCTGAACTAGAAAGATTTTGTTTGTCCTCTTCAACACAGTTCATTTTTCTGAGAGGCCTTTCATATGTTGTTCACAGTAAGCTTTACATACATGCATGTGCAATTAAACAAAATTTGTGAAGGTTTAAAGAAATGTGGAAAGTTTAGGATGTTCTAACGTATTTAATAATAGTGCTCTAGACAGTGGAAAACAAATAAACATTTTGGACATATATAGCACTGTAATTTTAAGATGCTCAGAGTTGTGGACATATCAGTTAACACATAAATGAAGGGACAGGTTAGAGCATACCTCATACTAAATTTCCTAGTTTCTGTCAACTCATCGGAATCTTAAGAATTAAAAAAGAGGAATCCACTCCATGGCTTTGATATCAAAATTATTTCAATTATGTAAAAAATGTTTTTTTCTTATTTAATACACAAAAGAAAATGTTTTTGGTGTGTTGTTTGGGTTCTGGGTTTTTTTTACATACAAAGAAATGTATTAGCACTAGTAATGAACAGTTCTCTAGGAATTCAACATATTTTCATGAATCACACATAGAATATTTATTAAATTCTTTATAATGATACTACATTTATAAAGGATTTTCCTAAAAGACTTCATATGTGAGCAAAAAACCACTGAGAGCAGAACATCAAGAATGACTTGCAAATTTATATTTGATGTTCAATTATTAGTTAAAGTGGAATCAATTTCCTATGTTAATCATTACTGAGGTAACGCATGACAGTCCGATGACAACTTTGTGTTTATGTTGTCTTCCTTATAGGTTGTCACAATATAATTCAAAAATAATAAATATTTATAGAAACTAATTGAAAGTAAATTCAGTCTAGGAGACTAGGAAAAAAATACAGGTTTTTTCTTTGTTAGGAAATATAATGACGGAATCTGTAACTCACAGGAAAATAGTTATTTGAATATTGTTGTAATATCAAAGGGCAATTAAGGCATCAAAAATGATAGATATTAAACATAAATCATTGCTTAGGTATTTGCAATACAAATTCACTTCTAAGCACGTTTTAAGTGGCATATAGTATTTCCTCCCAGTTGTATTAGACAAAGTCAAGGACTATTACACCGTTGTCATTCAGCTCATTTTGATGAAAAAGCAATTACTTCTAGCAGATTAATGTGAAGAGTGGCCATAATCACAGTAGGTTAGGTTAAGAGTTTATTAGAAAAACACAAGCCATTTAAATTAACCCAAATGACCAGCATGTCAATTCAAAAGAAACATGTGCTTTAATTTGTTAAACTGTAACCTTTGCTATATTAGAAAAATACTTTGACAGAAACACTTCACAAATGTCAGCAGAAAATCCATACTCCATTTCTTCACATTGGTTTTGTGACACAGTGTTTGCTGATATTCGTCAAGGGATAAGTTACGATTGATTTCCTTACACCCTTACGCTTTTCTCTTGTATTATGGGGAATTAAAGGGCAAAAATG
This sequence comes from Actenoides lindsayi, assembly GCA_025331215.1. Taxonomy (NCBI): domain Eukaryota; kingdom Metazoa; phylum Chordata; class Aves; order Coraciiformes; family Alcedinidae; genus Actenoides; species Actenoides lindsayi. Next base: position 10,986 of record WTSP01024683.1, on the reverse strand, counting down.
ACTTATTTTTTTCCCAGATATGCTACAGTAGGTAAACTTAACTGCTGCCTGGAACTTAAAGGTCAACAGAATCTCTCAAAAAATCTTTGAATGGTAACACAGAAGACCAGAGCATCCTTAGACTGAGGAGCAAAAATAATGTAGAAAGTGGGAGAGCTGGCAAGGAAGGATGTTCTGAGGCATTTGCTTTTGTGTCTTTTCTCTAGATATTGCTCCCATGTATTTACACACCTAAACAGCTTGATTTAAAGACTAAGTAATATTTCTTGCTTTATGATAAAATCTCTTTATTTCCCTAACTCTGTTTTCATATGTCCCTTTTAACGTAAGATTTGAAGATTCTCTTTATACACTGGAGATTTGTTCCCCTGTTGAAAAAACATTGTCCTTTTGCCAATATATTTTCAATTGGATGGGAAGGTGTATTAATGAAACTTTGAAAATAACATTATGACAGATCCTACAAATGACACAAACATATGAGTTGCTCTATTTCCATGTCTATAGTTTCAACTATTGTCCTTTATTCCCCAAGAAACAATGTAATCAAAATGAATACTCACAGAAGATATGTCAACCCAGACCCTCACTGATTTAGAAAAATTTAGCAGAAGGGGATGTTCTTAATGTTTACAAATATCTGAAGGGTGGGTGTCAAGTAGAAGGGGCCAGTCTCTTTTCAGTTGTGCACTGTGATAGGATGAGGGGTAATGGTAGCAAGGTGAAACACAGGAAGTCCCCACCTTAACATGAGGAAAAACTTCTTCACTGTGAGAGTGACAGAGCACTGGAACAGGCTGTCCAGAGAGGTTGTGAAGTCTCCTTCTCTAGAGATTTTCAAGACCCACCTGGATCTGTTCCTGTGTGGCCTGCCCTAGGTATTCCTGCACTGGCAGGGGGGATGGACTTGATGATCTCCAGAGATCCTTTCCAACCCCTACCATTCTATGATTCTATGATTTTATGAACTTCAGTGGTTTAAAGAGAATTATGTCGTCCTATCCCAGGAGAATTTCTGGAATGGTCCTACAGATGTTCTGTCACAAGGATATTTGTCTTTCCTCTATTGACAGAGATGGGTATTAAAAACATTCTGAACAACAGTTCATGTTATGTCCTGCAGCATTTGGGGAGAGGGGGAGGGGGAGGGATCGTAAGAAAGCTATCATAGACTTGCATTTTTGTATGTGATTTAATGGAAGATTTACACAGAATTTGACTGTGTTGAACATGGTCCACAACTGAGAAAGAAGATTAAGATCCGTCTTTCTGCTGATGTGCGCATATTCAAAGGTATGTAGCCACTTAAGTCATCTGTGATGGAATAAACTGACAGAATTCTTACTCCTTGCATGGAATACTTTTCCTGTACAGGAACAACAGCAAGAAAAGATAATGCAAGTAACAATGTTTGCAAGTAATTTAGACATCATAATAGACAATACACTGGTCCACGTGACTGCAGCACAATTGAATTCACCTGGTTTGAATTTAAAGAAATGTGATCAAACCCATAAAGATAATAACAAAAAGTTTTAGTAAGAGGCATCGTTCTGTACATTGGCATTTTGAATGTCATTATTATTAATGCAAAATGACAAGGATCTTAAGAAAATGAAGAAATACTCACTGAAAAGAAAGAACAGAAAGTGACATGAGTTATAGTGCTCTTTTCAAAACGGCAGTAGAACTTTGTAAAAAGTTTACTTTGATTGAAAGACCAAGTATCTTATGTATTTATTTCCCAAGATGTATATTACCATATTGCTTAATAGTTGTCAGCAATGTGATACTTGAACCTTTTTGATTAAGCTCCTGTTGAACTTTAGATTGCAATAATCAACAGTGTGTACAATTTAAATTTTAGATTATTTAAGAAGTCTTCAGAAGCATAGACATTATAATATGAGAAGATTATTGTCGTTGTTATAAAAGAGGCTGCTAAATCCAGTGGGAATGTTCATCAGCATACTGTAATCAGCAGCTACGGAGAATACTTAATTACAGTTATTTAGGTGACATGTTGATGCAGTAGTAGTGATGTTGAAAGCAGAAAAGTTTCATGAATTAGCACTTGTAGCCATGCGAGAGGATATTAAAATGCATCAATATAAATGTAGAATTATGGTACTGTTTGTACTAATTTGTCTTACTATTAAACTACAGTGCTCAGCATAAAAAACCATTGGGCTTACATTTTCTCTTATCTTTGATACTTATTCCAAAGAGAAAATATTACATTGTATTTGGTTTTCCAGAATTAAATGTTCATGATAGATTTAAATTGTTTTAAAGGATAAACTACACAAAAGTAAATACACATGTGGATAATTATTGCAATTCTAAGATAAATTTTTAACATCATTTTCCTGATTAGATTAGGCGTCAGAACTGGTCTGTATGAAATTATGAATGCACATTTTTGTATATTCACAAATGTTATGAAGTAATTTCATATATCTTAGTAACAATCATTGTTAGTAAGTTTTGCTTTGACTTCAGAAATTCTTACGACTTCCATATTGCATCCATAGATGAGAGAAATTTTTTATATTCCACTTTTCATGTGAACAGAAGACATTTTCTAGTCTCATAAATACTATTCTCTTAATATAAAATCCGAACTTAATATGAAACCAGTATCAAATAAACTACAGTCTAAGAATTTTTGCTTTTTTTTTCCTATGTACATTTCACAATTCTGTTTCACTATTTCAATCTTTATAGCTTTAGAAATTACATATTTAATTTTTTAATAAACTGTAAACATAGTAAAAAAGGAACTGCAATTAAATATGAAATTTTCTGACAGGCATAAATATCAGAACTATTAATTCATCAGCATGATCTTATGTGTGAA
>WTSP01024682.1:0-42641 GCA_025331215.1 Actenoides lindsayi | reverse complement strand
TAGCCTGGAGAAGAGAAGACTGAGAGGGGATCTTATTAATGTTTACAAATATCTGAAGGGTGGGTGTCAAGTAGAAGAGGCCAGTCTCCTTTCAATTATGCCCTGTGATAGATGAGAGGTAATGGTAGTAAGGTGAAACACAGGAAGTTCCACCTCAACATGAGGAAAAACTTCTTCACTGTGAGTGACAGAGCCCTCAAACAGGCTGCCCAGAGAGGTTGTGGAGTCTCCTTCTCTAGAGACTTTCAAGACCCTCCTGGATCTGTTCCTATGTGGCCTGTCCTAGGTGTTCCTGGGCTGGCAGGGGGGTTGGACTCAATCTCCAGAGGTCCCTTCCAACCCCTACCATTCATGATTCTATGATTGAACACTGTCATTTTTATTGTCACTCTCATTCAAATTAAAATGAATGGCAATTCAGTAAGACAACAGGGAACATTTAAAATATTAATTTAATATGAAGAATCTTTAACCAGATGTAAGAAAAAACTTACATAAAATACTACTAGTATCTGTACTTCATGATTAAGAACAATTAGCTTTTCAGAAACTAGAAAATTATCAAGTCAAAGTAGTTACACAACACAAACATGCTTATCCTTCCTATTGTCACATACACATTGCAGATTGAGACAAATCTGGACTGGCATTTTAAAGGCTGAAGACAAATACAATATATTTATCTTGATCTGAGATATATATTTTTTTAAATAAAAGAAAAACTCAAACCACATTTACTGAAGGCTTTAGATGAGCAATGTTGGCACATATACTGAAAAGTGCAGAGAGTAGATGACAAAAATGCAGACCCCTACTCTTTATTTTCAGTAGTGATACCTTAGTGTTTATTTATCACTGAATAAATGTACTTATTTTACTGAAGGCCTTAAAAAGTGAACCAAGATAGATATAAACCAGTGAAAATGAGGATGCAGGTCATACAAGCTAAGCCACTTTGTACTAAAGCAATTCATACTTCTCTAAGTAAACACTTGAGTTATCTATCCTGCTGCCCTGCTCTACATCTCAATATGAATAAGCCTCTTCTACCCTGCTTTACCCTGCCCTTTATTGTTGGAGGGAGGCATGGTTTTTTTGTGTGCTCTTCACCGCTGAAGACAGCTAGAGTTAATGATCTGTCCTCCAGAGTCTCCATAAGCATTCCTTCCAATTCCTAAAAGATTCCTGTGATTTACACACAGGTGTAAACTACAAGCCACAAGAGAAGTGCTAGCTAGTAGGTTCATGCCCTGCATTTGGAAGCTGTGGGAAACATTCCAGCTCTGTAAGAAAGCAAAAGCCTCTGGTACTCATCCTCCTTTTCCCCTTCAAAAATACATGCTGTGCTTTTATCGAAACCTGAGGCCAGTATTTCTTTTGGCAGAAGAAATAATGAGTATGGGGGTTTTTTTCCGCCTTTTTTTTTTTTTTTTTTTTAACCTAAGGAACCCAACTGACATTGATTCAGGTGGCGAATACTAAAAAGTTCCATACACTGAAATACAAAATTAAATCTCTTGGAGAAAATATAAACTGAAGGAACATAACTAAAGTAACATCCAACTTTCAGTAAAGTACAAAATTAATCTTCGAGCAGAAAGGCAAATCTTCATTCCAAAATGTGCTTTAATTTCCACAAAAGGAGGATGGCCATTACAGTAGGCTGTCAGGACTTCCACTTTTTTACTAAATTCAAATGTAACCATGGTGATGTTATTGTACCGTTAGCTCAAATATATTTGCACTTAATAGAGATAAGTATGATTTTCACCTTAATTATCTAAAGGCACACAGACCTTCCATGTGACAATGTATGAAGAAAAAAACCCCCAACAACGAATATTCAATGGATGATACTGTTCTCAGGATTTACTGAGTTTTGCTTTGATTGACTGCATTTCAACTTTTGACACTGCTTTTAAAAATAGTTTTGAGGTGGTTTGGAAACAAAGTAAATATCAAAACAGATGCAAAATTGTTTATAATATTAAGTGCATATTAAATTACTATTAAATAAATATTTTATTTTCCATAAACAAACAACAAAACACTACTACTCCTCGAACATTTTGTCTAGTAAGAGACTCCATAAGAAAAATATCAGACCTTCTATGAAATCATCTCCTGTTGGTCTCAGAAATGCACTAAAAGCGGTTGCAGGGATAATACTGAAAATGCGCACAGTCCAGACGAAATGCTCTTCACACAGCTCCTCAGCGCTGCTGTCTGCTAACATTGATGGATGGACAATGCCCCACCAGAGCACTAGTGACAGGCGGCAGCTGCCCTCGCTTTGACTGACGCGCCAGATGTAACATGACAAACCCAACAGGCCTCATGACTCAACCTTCTAAATAATGTATGCTTTACCGCCCGCCCCTATAAACAAGTTTGCTGACATTCACATCGTTGGCTTTATTTCACTTCAAATGGAAATTAAGCTCAGATACCTACAAGTAACATTTCCTCACCATCAGGATTTCGCAGAAGCGCATTCACTTTGTAAATCGATAACGGGGTGGGTTCTACTGCTAATAAGTGCAGCCACATGGAACGGCCACCGATGTATAAAAAAACCCCTCCTGTTAAGTACAGAATTGTTGAACGTGTGGTTAATGCAACCAGAACGCACGGCGCTATGTGCAGGCTGCTGGAGAGAAAACAAGCCCAGAACTGTACACAACCCAGGTGCTCGAGCCCTCAATTGCTATTCATGGAAGTTATTTCACCCCCTGTTCCTTCCTCTGCCTCCCCCACCCTCCAGAGATCCCCATGAAAGCCTAGCTGATATTAAAAAGGATTCCTCATCTAGGCAAGGGTAGTAAGTTTGGGCCGTACATTATCACTTACAGTTGTTTAAATAATTAACATGGTTACCACTCAGAAGAAAAATTTTGGCTCTACCTGAAGATGATGCTTAAACACATGTCCAAGTATAGTACATAAGAAGTCCCATCGACAACATTAGAATTATCATTAATGTTCGAAAAGTCAGGCATTTGGTTAAGAATATTTTGGAATTATGAGGTATATTATAGGCAGAACAGGGCACTGTAACAAGGTCCAGTGTGCACATGCACACAGAAGAAAAAATGTTTAACATAAACAGTATGTTTATTTCGGAAATGTTCACCTTTTTAGATTAGGTTTTGGTAAAACCTATGTATTAAAATATTTCCAAATAAAAGCAATTTCTTCATGATTACAGTTTTTAAGCAGCTTTTAAAAATACTGTTGAATCCAAATTATACATTTAATGTATCATTTTCACTCAAATGAACACAGCCTGAGGGCACTTAGAATAAAAAAATCAATATAAAGCACAAATCTCTAAATGAACAGTGATGCATTATATTGATCACTTCTATTTTTAAGTGCCATTGCTACGAACAAAGTGTTTCCTTATTAAAAAAGCAACCCAACAACTTCCTTTAAGCGTTATTTCAAGGTCAGGAAAAAACAATACAGTCAGTAATAAGACTAGGATACAGCTACAGGGGGAAAAAAGAGGTTTCCCTTAATTTACATATTTTGGTCTGTGTAATGTTAAGCTATCTCACTACAATCTTTGAAATACCTCAATCAATTTGTAAATGACAGTTCCAGCCGCACAACATAAGAACATGAATGATCTATACAAAAATGAAAGCCCTTCAAGTATTTTCCTGGCTACATATGTGAACTAAATAACACGCTGCAATAGTGCTATGCTTCAAGTGCTATAGTTCAAGTGCTATGTTTATCTACCAGAAAGATAAAACCTAAAGAAAAGTTAACAGAAATGGAAATGGGACAGACATGTTTTTTGAAGCGTGGTCATTCTTATGAGATAGACTATCCTTATTTCCTCAAATATTGTGTGAGTGAATGGCGAACTTTCTGTTCAAGGCACAATTCAAGATAAAAGCTGCCAGCATCTTCGGAGAGACAGAATAAAGTGTAATTTAGCTGGTTTAGAGACTTTGAGTTTTATGGTTTTGAGATTTAGAGGATACTCAGAAGCCTCGGCGATCACCTTGGTTTTGAAAGAAATGTTTGTAATCTTACAGAACCTGCAGAGAATGGTCATGGCTAAATCACCGATGTTTTTATTTAATACATAATTTCATCCATCTTACCCAGATAAAGAAAGAAAAGTAGCATAAATGTAACAAATAAGCACATCATGTTCACTTAACATACACATCTGCACAAAATTATAGCACAGCCCTTGCAATGCTTAAAAGATAATGCAAATTTCAGTGGAATGCAAAAAACAGTCAGAAAAGAGTAAAAATATTACCAAGGGAAGCCTTCAGTAAATTTTTAAGTTACTTGAAATGCCTCAAAAAGCTTCGTATAATATGCAGGAGTTCTAAAGCTTTGCAAGGGTTTTAGTCACAGTCATTTCTCCTTTATGTAATCATTTCCAGCAACACGACTTAAGAGCTGGGAGTACTGGATTCATTACATTAAAGCAACATGATACGCCATTACATCTTGTCACAGTGCACACATGAATTAATGGTAATGCAACATAATCACTCTGAAAACAAAACAACTTTGCATTAGCATGTGCTCTGCTAGGTAAAATGTACATTCATGACAGTAGGAAACTTAAATTATGCAGACATCTATGTTTTAGTAATGTTTTGAAATACAAAGGCATTGTTTGTACAATGCAGATGTTGACTGTTCTTGTTCTCACTAGTGATAGGGATTCTCAGTTTTTGACCACTAAGGCTGATGAGGTATCAAACTATTTGTGTGTTACTCTCTGTAATTAGTTGCTGGACATAGAAAGTTAAAGTTTCAAGTATATTTAAAACTACTTACATGGTTTAGTCAGATAAGGACATTTAGCCAGTATGTTTTTCCTCAAATGCATATATCATTAATATTACAGATTATCCGAGTGCATGCAGAAGACCAGAAAGCACTCAGTTTATGGCATTTTGAACACATAAATCTAAAAAACCATGAGCTTCGAAGTGAGAAACGAAATTCAGACCATTATGCTGCAGCCACTTTGTTACCATACCATTAGGCACACTGTTGTCAGCCGTTTTCCTGACTACCAATATATCACGTATCTGAAGCGCAATCAGAGATACAAAGTACTGAAACATGATTAGTTAACCATAAAGAACTAGGACTACAGTTAAAGGAGATTATTCTATAGAAAAGGGTTTTTTTTCCTTCACAATTTTTTTTTAAATGCAACCAGGAGAAAGTTACTTAGGCGTGAAAAATTTCAACAAATGAAAAAATACACCTGATTTATGGGTCTAGCATTTAGTGTAACTGGAGGATAATTCTTCATTATTTCCAAGTTCTTCTAATCATTCCTGTTAACTGTATATTTTACATCACATAAAAGTTTCTAAATGTCTTTAGTGGATGGCAATTAGCAGTGAAAGCCTTTTCTGCTCCTCTATTTACTGACAAAATAACTTTCAAAAATATGTCCTCTAAAAATCCATCTAAGTTAATATTCAGACCCGTGAACTAATTGGCTTCTAAAGTGATGAATACACATAATTATTTATTTGGCTTAATGGTCCTAATTCTGCAAGTGTTCTCCTTAATAGGGTTAGTCATTTCCTATTGGAAACAGTCAAAAATATTAATTTACCAAACATTTTTAGGCTTGCAAGTTCTTTAGGCTTGCAACTTCTTTCAGAATTCGAAAAAGAAACTTAAGGCTAAAAAGTATTATTTTGCACATTAAATAGCTTGAATACATATGCACACGTGTACATGAAAGTACAGACAAAAGATGTTTCTGATGACCTGTAGTGAATTGAAATGTAGTGAATTTAAAGAAAGGCATTGTACCTACAGTAAAAACTCATATTCATTGTAAAATATTCACATCTAGACTGCATTATTAAATAGAACACAACAATGTTTTCATTGCTCAAACAGCGTAACTATGCCCTCCCTGATTTCCATTTCCCTTAGGCCTTGCCTCAGTTGCCCGGTGACAACTACAGGACCTAGACAGAATCAAGCTAGCGCCCACCAAAGAGCTGGAAAGGCTGTCAAAATACAAGTGCAGAAGGATCTCTTTCTTTTGGTGGTATCTCCCTAATCAACAGGCTTCCTTCTGCATATTCTTACATGTCAGTATTTGCCTTCAAAATTAGCAAGTACAGTTTTTCAGCATGGCAACTAAGACACTATGGATCAGCTGCTACATTCATCTATGTAATTTTTGAAAAATGATCAGTCCATCTACAATGGAATATAAAGTGTTATCAAATAAATGCTTTGCCAAAATCAGCATCAAATCCAAATATTTCACTTTGGTGAAGAATACATACAAGGAGTGCTTTGCTGAACCCTCTTGAGATTCTGAAGTCCTCCTGGGGATATTAAGCGGCATTATCAATACACAGTGAAGGGTGAGACATGATCCGTCAACTGCAACTCACTCTGCTCAGTACATCAAAAACTTCTAAGGCATAACCAGCTGCAGCGAGCAGCACTATCCTCCAGCAGGTAAGATCCTAAACCTGGGTAGTTAACCAAGGAAGATCCTCACCTTCATTATGCTAAATCACAGCTTTATAAATATTGGTAAAATATTTAAGTCAGACTGAAATACAACCTGTCTGCCAGATGCTGCAATCTGTGAGCGGCAAATATGCGTTCTGAGTGCCAACCTTTAGCCAAGAGTATTTTTATGAGATTTAAATAAAAATCAGTAAATGTTAAGATTCAGTCATACGAAACCAACTGCACCCAGCAGATTGATATAACAAAACACATTGCATTTTCTTTCCAGCATTTTGGTTTATAAGCATAACCTGGTTGTAACTTCTTGGGACTTCCTAAATGTTTCCTCGGTTTTCCTACCGGTTCTTTTACAACATGTACCAAGAAACTGTATATGCTCTACATGTTGTATTAATTGTATGTAGAAGATTCTGCCACTATAAACTGGTTTTCATGTGTAGACTTTTCAGAAACTTAAAACACACCTCTGCTTTGAAGGAAGTAGCTGCCTATAAAGTTTTCTTTATCTATTTAACTTTCAGAAAATTCTGATTCATAACAGAGATGTTCATAACCTTGATCACTGCATATGACAAAGCCAAGCTTTGGCAGTGTGGAAACCATGAGCAAAAATGTTTTGGTCATCTGCAAAGCGTGTTGAATCACCAGCAGGATGCTTTCCAATTATTTTACAGAAATTGTACAGATTTTAAGTTGTTTAAAAGCCGTAAATCAATCATACCAGCACCATTTGTGCCACTCTAGTAAAGATTACATCAATGTTTCCATTATAAAAAAAACAACCTATTTTTCAGGGGCTTTCTAATTCAGCCATAAAAATTGGCTCCAGCCTGAAGTTTGGCAACCAAAGTCATCACTTGGGAGCAATTCTTGTAACTTTTTTTTTTTTTTTTTTTAAATGGATTAGCCTTTCAAGCTACAAAATAGTTCAGAAAAAGAAAGTTAGTGGTTTCAAATATTGGTGAACTTCTATCCCTCAAAACTACTGTTTTAAAAACTGATAATTTTGTATGTCATAAATCTGTAATGTGGACAGCTGCTTTTGGGTAAGAGAAATAGTGGATAAAAATCACCAGCTTATTTTGTTTAAAAATAATCGTATTTTCCCATGAAAATTTTCAATCCAATAAAATTTTCACAAACTACTCTCTCATGGAAAGATGTGGTAGACATTGCATGAGGAAGTCTTCATGACTCATTTATGCAGCATCTATTCAATTAATTTTAGTTTCTGTGGTAAGAGGTATGAATACTATATTTTGATGCTTTGAATCAAATCTGCCCATCTTCAAAACAACAACTGTGCCCTTTGGCAGCACAGATCCACCTGTGAGCTTAACATGGTCCCTACCAAAGTTCTGTGTAAGCACAGAAAAAGAATAAAGAAATACCTTGAAAGCAGCAGAGCAACAGAGCTCCTTCAAGAGGTCAGACCACACCTTGAGTACTGCGTTCAGTTTTGGTCCCTGCTATATAAAAAAGATGTGGACAGGCTGGAGATGGTCCAGAGAAGGGCCAAGAGGATGATCAGAGGACTGGAAGACCTGCCATATGAAGAAAGGCTGAGAAAACTGGGTTTGTTCAGCTTTGAGAAGAGAAGGCTTAGGGGAGACCTTATTACTATGTATCAGTACATAAAAGATGGCTAGCAAGAGTCACATGGAAAAGACATGGGGTAATGGGCACAAGTTACTCCTGGGGAGATTCTGATTGGACTCCAGATGACAATTTTTCACCATGAGAAAAATTAGATATTGGAATAATCTCCCAAGGGAAGTGGTGGATTCCCCTCTACTGGACAGCTTTAAGACTCAGCTTGACAAGGTGCTGGGCCATCTCATTTACACTATATATATGTGTGTGTGTGTAAATATATATAGTTTACTTTAGAAGGCTGGATATTGGTTGATTTCATAAGACACCTCAAATTAACAACATGAACGTATTTTGATCTTCAGGCTCTCAGAAGCTCTCTCATGAACAAAGGCTCAGCAAAAGAGAATTACAAGCCCAGCCCTATCCACTGCCTATCAAAGTCAGCAAAACTTGTCAGCATCCCTAAAAAGCTTTGAACTGAATCCTCCATGCAGCCTGAATTCGTAATAGAATTTTTTTCTTAATTCATATTTAGGCAACAAATTGATTTGGAAAACTGTTTATCTAACTTCCAAGAAGCTTAACAGCTCATACACTTTTTTTAAGAAGTCATTTTAAATATATAACCATTGCTAAATTATACCACTAGTTACTTGAGGGGAGGATGTCTGATTGATATTTAGGCCTTATGTCATCAGTGTCTATTTTTAATAGTACACTTCTTAGCTTTTGTCAGTTTGTTGCAGAGCTGTATTTTCTTTTCTTCAAACAGCTATTTGCAATGAAAAAACCTTATAGATATTTGCCCTCTTCCCCACACCATTTTGTAATATCAAGTTAGTGCATGTTAATACAATCTGTACCACAAAATTTATCACCTTCATATTTCACGAGCTTTCAAGGAAACTATCTTTTGATTGCAACAAAAAGTACTATTGAGCACAGAGTATATTCATAGAAAGCACTTTTGAGACTTTTTTTTTCCACATCAAACTATGCATACAGATATTGATTAATGCAGGTAGTAAGACAACAGATAAAAAGCCCAAGGAAAAAGAGAAGACTGATTCAGTTACAGAGACAGGTATTATGCTTACTAGTTTTGGTGTCCTATTAGCAGCTATTGTTATTGTGGTTTTATATTTGTGTTGATATCGACTGATATTCTTTTGCATTAAAAAATCCTGTACAGTACAATACCTACAACATGCCCTTGGATCTAAATACTTCACCTGAAAATTCAGTGAAGATGAAGTGTTTGGCATGAAACAGAGAACAGAAAATGGCACAGCTGGAAGCTTGCTTTAAAGTAATTGCACCAGCCAAAGAGAAATGACATGATAGGCAGCACTAGTCTGTAGCCACATCATATTTCTGCAATGGGTTTGCAGCTCTTGATGTCCAACAACTTTGACTCGGAGCCCATTGTAAGAATCAGCAAGGTACCTTCTAAGCAGTGTTGACTGTTCAACAGGTGGCAGCCTTCACTTTGAATCATGCGTAAGCCTGCGACTCAAACCACTATCTTTTGGTTGAGATGTAAAACCTGTTGGGTTTTTTTGGTTTTGTTTGGGTTTTTTTGTTTGAGTTTTTTTGTTGTTTTGCTTTGTGGTTGTTGTTTTTAAAATAGTGCTTATCCTGGGTTCCCAGCCAAATTCCAAATCAGAGTTATATGGCTTCTGATACCTAATAAAATTGTCTCCAGAATTTCAACTGTATGTGAATATCTGAGGTACCCTGTGTGGTAATAATCACACTCACTACTTCAAATATAAAAATTAATCTGTTATACTCTGGAAGCAAAGTCAAAATTCTTTATTTCCTGACAAACCTTTGATTGTATTGTACGTAGAAAAATTCCTATAGTATTCCACCATTAACTGGCTACACTTTTCTGCTTCCTGAAGCAATCTTTTCACATTAGCCTTTAAGTGAAGCTGGTAACACTGTGAACACTTTTACTAATTATTTTATTAGTATACAAGGATTGGACAGCTAAATGGACTATTAACAAAATCTTGAGTACATGATATTTAAATTGCATGAAATACAAATGAACATTAATTTTGAGTAACTTCTTTTTTTCCTACATTGATTCATTTTGAATAATCTCCAGTAGGGGTGACCAAGCTTCCTCACCCTGTAAGATTACTAAGATCAGGAACTTGACTGATTTTTTTCCACAGCTATGCACAGGGCATAGAACTAGTAACAAAAGTTGATGCACAACAACAAAAGGGAAATGTGCATAAGGAGAAAGAGAAGTTACCTATGCACTGTACAAAGAGCAGCAAAAATTGTATGGTGGCTCTAGAATCAGGCAGAAAGAATGAATTGTGGCAGGGAGAAGATGGAAACAGAAGTACCCTGCCTGCCAAGCAGAAGGAAAGCATGCAGACCTACACACAGGAAGTTGCATATGCAATTATCTCCACTGGAGAGAGAACAGAGCACGCAGTGTAGGGAAAGTGTCCTAAAAATGCAAGGCCCTGTAAAAGTTTTTAGATAAGAAGCTTCATGAATTCAGAAATTCAGCACATCTCTCTGAGGCTTAAAGATGGTTTAGTGTATAAAACAGGAAGCACAACTTTTTCTCCAGAAATAGTAACTTCAACAGAGATCGTAAGAATCCTAAAGCACCTAGCTACTGCTGAAATTAGGTCCACCACATTTTAAAGAAAAAAAACCCAAACTGTTCTCTGCAAATCACTTAATACATATACAATGGTTTATGGTAGGAGATAATGTTTTCCAGAGGACAAGCAGAGTCCAATTTCAACCAGCACTGATGATAGAAAAGATCACAACTTATTTACCAGCTGCAGCATCCCCTAACCAGAGGCAAACATGGATTCACAATTACTTTTTTTCCGACATATGTAAAATCCATTCTCTTCTTTTAGCCAAAGGTCACTTTGTAAAACCACCACGTTGTTCAAGTATATGGGAACTTAATATATACATCTTAATTAGCTCTTGCAATATCAGACTTTAATTTGGAAGGCTTATAATAATGACACATGCCTACATATGTCCATGCACTTGTGTCCACGCTCAAACACACAAACCAATTCTGGCGGTCAAAATTAACTAAGCAGAAAGTTTGTTAGGCACACGTAGAACATAAGCAACAGTGTAAAAGCAGTTCTTGATGCAGAGGTATTAAGCTGGCTGAAAATCTGTATGACATTTCATTTATACAATTTGTAAGAATAAAATTTAGTTATGGCCTTTTACATAATATATGGGAGCAAGCTAGAAGAAAAAAACCAAATTGTTTTTAGACATTTTTACACTGAATGATTTGTCTCCACACCTTATGAATCAAAAGTTCAAACAGAAAGCGATGAGTGGCATAAAGAGAGATGACAAACAGAAGTAAATTGAGAAAAGTGGCCTCAATGAGGCACAAAATGTTGATATGAAGAAGAGGGAGAAAAAGTCTGGCGAAGTTTTGAAAATTCACTGATTTCCTTACTGAAAACCAATGTGAAAACAAAAACAAAACCACCCCACCACACTAAAACTAAAACCTTGCACTAAGAGGCAAAATATACCAACTGAAAACCTTCACTTGTAAAGAATTTCTGAAGCATACATGTTCCTTGAAGAAAGGGGAGAAATCATCAAATTAATGTAAGTGTTCCTATCTCAAAAGGGTGAGCAGGCTGTCAGAAAAATCAGTACTTTCATTTTAAAAACTGACAGCATTAATGGTTCAAAAGGTTTCCCCACTGCTTACCTCATTGCAATGTTGTAAGACTCTGGATGAATACAAGTTTGGTCCAAAGGATTGGGTTGTCTTGAGACAAATGGTGTTGGTTTGCTCTTCTTTTTACCCTGTGCACCTGCTTTAGTCAAAAGTGCATGACTTCCAAGGTCAGTTTTCTTATTACTGTCAGAAATTAAAAACAGACATATCATTCTTAATGAACAAGATCCTAGTCCAGTACCCACATATGAAAAACATAATCAGAAATCATTTTTTTAAAAAGAATAAACATTTTTATATAAAATGTCAACCCCCCTAAAAAATTACTCTGGGTGAATCTCAACAATACAAATATAGAATAAAAATATAACATATCAATGTATGCATAAATTGATTTCAAATAGAAATAAACACTGGAAAAGGATGCTATGCTTTATCAAAATTTCTTCACGATGACAAGATTAAGGAAAACACTACACAAGCTTTTGTATTGTTTGCAATCTGAGTAGCATCCTCTGTAAAATGGGGACAATTGCATTTACCTGGTTGATAAAGAACCCATGAGGATACTTTCATACTTAACCATTGATTAATAGTCTGCATAATTTTAAATTTGAAAAATTCATAAACAAAATTTCTTATTAATACTGTCTTTAGGTAAGCAAATTGCATCTCAAGCATACGTACAGAGGGAGGGAAGTATGTGAATGCTCGAACATCAGAACCCCTTAGCAACATTTATTGACTTACTATACTTAAATTTCTAAAGAACTCCCCTCAAATATGGGCCAGGTCATACTAAGAAAAATTTCAAATCAAAAAAACACAGACCAAGATTTGCTTAGAACACAAAAAAAGCTCAAGGTCAAATCTACCACTATTTCAGAATTTAAAAAACATTTTTGCACAAGTATCTTAACACAGCTTTCCTTAAAACTTAGTGAATACGTTACTGACTCCTAATCAGTTAGCTTGTTAGCAGTAGGATTGGGGGTTTGATTTTTGGTTTTGTGGTGGTTTTTTGGTCGGAGGACTTTGCAGAAGACAGGAATGAATCTACCTTTCTGTGTGCAGCATATTTAAAATTGGTACACTTCTTCCCTCAAAGTTTCCCTTAAGTAAAAAATGCTCAGACATCAAATTACTTTTTTTTTTCCTGCCTATATCATAAATGGTTCCTGCTTTTGCATGACAAAAGAGTACATGCTGAAGGAACTGGAACTAGCACTTACACTTTGGGCTCTAACTATGCATTGACTGTCAGAGATGAAGACATAACTTTCTCTTTCCAAATCTATTTTTAAGATAAACCCTTCCAAGTACAAAGCACAAAATCTAATTCACACAGCACTCTGTAGCCAGCAGTTTGATTAGAGAGGACAGAAATGAAACCTTCTAAGTCCATTTCAAGAATTTTTGGTTTTGCCACCTGGGCCCACAAGAAATGTTGTGGAGATGATAGTGCTAGAGCTTTATTTTGGCCTCAAACATCCAAATTATAGCAGATTTCTCAGATTATACAGTGTTCTCAAGTTTTATGGAATCTGACTAACATCAGAAGCATGCTCCAGCAAGGGATAAAAAAAATAAAAATACAATGTTCTGAAACATTTCACCAGTGAACTTTTGGGAAAAAAAAAAAAAGGTGTCAGCATTTTCTTCCTCTGTTTTATTGCAGCATTCACTAGAACAGATCTGTACAACATAAGACCTATCGATCATCTACAGCCTTGAAAGCAATTTCTTTGGTCTTCTGGTGCTTACAGTGTGCTCCATTTGGCCTGCAGCATGTGCCTCCCTGCCAGATGGGCAACCAATCTGTATACCTTCCACCTGGGCAGTAAGCCAGTCCTAATGTGCCTACCTCCTGCCTGGAAGTTACGCGTGTGCTGTTTGGCCAGCAGCAACTGGGAATACAGTATTGCTTCTGAGCATTGGGCTGGCTGAAGACCAGCATATTCTTCCCAGGAAAATATTTTTCGAGAAGAGTCAGTGGCAAAAGGGTGGGATGGTGCTACCGCTGTGCCCATTCTTAGGTCTTTATGTTGGAAGGAGAAAAGAGAAAAGCAAGAGAAGAGACACTGCCCTAGAAAGGGAACTTTCAGTTGTGGATAGGAAGGATTTCAGGTCAAGAGAGGCACAATAAATGGTTCCAAGAGGGAAAGGCTTGGTACGGAAAGAGAGAATAAGATGGCAGGGAAAAGGATGACCCACTATTGACAAACTGGACTTGGGAAAGGGCCTTACATATTTGAGGCAGAAGGCAGTCACATCACGCTTGCTAGGCACAGGAATATAACAGACAGAATTTGATCCAGGCAGCTATTCAACTTTCTCCTTCCAGGTAATGGATTTGAAATTCTCTGAAAATCCACCCTAGTTGACTATCATTATGTTTGGTAGAGTAATCTTTACCACATTAAAATGAATTCACACATCTCTAAATTATATCTGAAACGCAAGACTAAAGTTTTAATATCTCAGATCACAACACTACTGCATGCCAAATTTCTCCTCCCAATTCAGTGGCAGAAGTGTAATTAAACATACATACTTATCAAAATCCTCACTTAGAGTACTAGGCTAACACACTGTGATTATTTAGAGGAAGAACTATCTTCAACCACTGACTTCAAGAAGTTTATTTGTTAAAATGTTGTATTGCAGAGTGCAAAGCACTAGGTTTCCTCAAGTTTTAACCCTGAATACAACACAGAAAAGGGAAAAAAATTGTTTTATACTATTTCAGATAATTTAGCCAAGATAGCTAACATCTCTGTTACCTGCAGAAGGTCTTAATATATTCTTGATTGAACCTGATGAAGCCAGCACACTGTTGGAAGGTTTTGGGACCCAGACCTTTAACTTCCTTGAGCTGTTCTCGGTTTATAAATGGTCCATTCTTCTCTCGCCATTCAATTATATTTTTAGCCCTGTTAGCATTCAGCCCTGCAATGTGCCTAAGAGAGAAGTTGAGAGACATTTATTACCATTGAACAGTCAATAATACAAGTGCTCTCCATCACAAAGATACACATTACCTTAGAAAGCCTAGTTTACAAAACTTAAAAACAGTTAAGAAATTTGCAAATAGACTCCAAGACTAAAGGCAACATCTGAAAAAGGATCCCTTCTCTTAGTTCTATGGAAGGAATCCACTCAAGTCAACAAAATGTGGTACAGCAATACGGTTCTGCACATACCTAACTAGTAAGCCAGGGACTTGTAATTTATGATCTGTTGGCTATTTCTGTAATGCCAATTCAATTTGTCATGTCTTATGGCCTGCCCCCAGCTGCCCTCTCCAGGAAACAACGTGGGAGGAGGGTTCAGGACAGATAAATTGCTCCTGTGAGAACAGCCCCCTCTCAGCTATTCTCCTCCAATGGTACCGCAACACCTTGCCCCAACATGAAGGGCTGTCTGCTGTCCAGGAGGAGAGTTGCTGGGAGCAGCTTGCCTTCCTCACACAATTTAACAGATCCACACAGCTTGTTCCTTTTCTCTCAGCTGCTCCTGAGATAAAAGAGCAGCTGCAAATAGGCTGCATGAGTTGTTCTGAGAGCAACTCAAATCTGGCAAAAAACCCCAACTTACCTGTGAAGTGCAACTGCAGTTAGCCAAGCTCCTTCAGGAAGCAGTGAGTTTGCTACACATTTTCTGTATTTACACGTGAGTACAACTTTCTGTGTATGGAGTATGTCAATCATAGAAAGAGGAAAAAGAGCCATGGTGGACAGTTACTCCTGGCACTAAAGAAGGAAATGTCACCCACCTGGCTCTATATATCACATGCCACTGCTTTAAGTCAATGACAGCAGAGAACGGTTTGTGGAATGGCACAGACTGATTCTAGAAAAACAACACCAGCAAACGCGGCAAGAATAGTCAAGAATCAGAGGGGAAAAAAAAATAATTCTATTATTGTCATCCTCAAGCTACAGTTAAAAAAAATAAACCAAAGTTGGCAAAACCCCAGAATTAAATTGGAGAGACACACCTTTAATCACAGACGAAATATTAATCATTAGGAATGGAATTTTCTCCAAAAATTTCTTAGAAACATTATGAAAACCAGCACTGACAAAGGAATATGACAGATTTCACAGAATTTTCCACTGATAATCTCAAGTCCTTCAAATACAATACTCACCAGTAATGCACATGCTGTAGCATTGTCACCCCCTGCATGTGTAATATGTGTCAAGAAGTGCATTTGATGCATCAGAAAGCATGACCAGAAAGCCCTGAACATGGTGTATTCTAGTTAGGGTGAAAATTTCACACATCTGAAGGAAATAGACTGCATCTACACTCAACAGCAGAATTGAACTGCTGAGGATCAAGTTAGATCCAAAACTTGATGCAGCACATGTATACAAGCATCATAAACCAGGTTAATTAGCCCAAAGTACTTAGCCAACATGGTTACCACTCATAACCATGTCTGGAGTGTGTCACTCCACATTCACAGTTTTGTGGAGAGACAGTAATACCTCAGCCTTCTGCTGAACTGCACAATATAGTTGTACCCTGCAGAATGCTGACAGTGCTCACCCACTGCACTTTCTCAGGTAGGCTTTTATTCATGGAATGAAAGCTAGTCAGCCTCATTTACTCATAGGTACTGCTTGGCTTTCCTACTAATTGCTGACCTAGATCTGAAAGAAGACAGAAGGTGAATCAGGAGTCAGGCTAAGGACTACATACACAAGAAAAGAATACGGAAGAGAAAGTGAAAAAAAACAAAAAGGGAGCCTCTTCCAAAATATGGAAACATGTTTTCAGGAATGATTATGAGAGGTTAAAAAAACAGAGCTAGCAAAATTACATTTCTCCAAACTTCGAAACCTAATATAATTGTCATTACCAAGATTATGGATGTTCTTTTCTTCCCCTCCTAACTAGAGAGGATAACTGCAACACTTTTGCTCTTCTGAAAGGCTGTACAGCTAAATGATTCTGAATTCTACATACTCAGAGAGAATGAGCTTTTAATTTCTAACCAAGAAAAATAAAATTTAGAATGTTTTCCAAGATGGCATAATTACTTAAAAAAAAAAAAAATAAAAAATCAGTAAAAGGGGATACATTTTTCAGCAGCTTCCCCTTAAATCTTTCCTTTTCTCCTTTCCTCACCCAACTTTTACAACCTGTTTCACTTAGTAGTACCTATAAAAATACTTTCTAAGAGACAGAAAGTACATTTGAAAATCCCTTTCTCAGTGTAAAAAAACCCAAATTAATTATATCAAGGTTTTTCTAAAATTGAAGTGTTGGCTCAAAATTTTTAAATATCTGTTTTTCTCTCAAGAGTAGTTCTACCCTAGAGAATCACACATACCCTTAAAAACTGACCCTTAATGATCCAGTGAAATACTGTCTTAACCTGTCACTTTCATGTAATTGGAAGTTTAACACAAGAGCCATTTGCTCCATCTGAGCTTGAGTCAGATGGCAGACTAAACAGAGACTCTGTGATCCAGAGCCATGTAATTACTGGAAGAGGAAAATGTTTGACTCACCTTAATAGTATTTCTGAGCAGATGTTAATATCAACTCCTACAAAGCTGACACACTCTTCAACCACACTGTCCAGAGTTGCTTTGAGCAAAGTCTGAGAAACATCATGCTGAGAAACAAAGATGGAGATATCGGGTTAATGAAATATCAAAGCATACATAAATAAGAACTGCAAACAATACTAATAGTAGTAGAAGAGTTGACTAAACTTTTCAGTATCTTATATGGTGGTACCAGATAAAGATATAAATTGTAGAACATATTTTTAAAAGGTCTAGAGCATCTCTTCGCAACATTTGTCATAATACAAATCCCTAGAATAAGACACTCTCCATGTTACTGCATTTTTTTTGTCTAATAACAATTTCCTTGCATCATGTAAACAAAACTATATTAAACATAATGATTATTCAGAAAGAGTAATGATTCTGTTAATCCACTCTCTTGTCTTTAATCTGACATTTATTTACGTATAATACCAGTTCATTAAATTAAGACAAAAACTTAAAAATTGGGTAATTAAAGATGACAAATGCACCTGCACACACAAATGTTTGCAAAACTGTTCTATTTATGAGCATCATACTGCAGTACAGTTATTTATTAAAAGAACAAGCCAAGTATTGTATGAGGGTGGGCAATACATAAGGTATGCATCAGCCCCGCAGCAACAAAATGTTTCAGATTTTGAACAGATATTTCAGGGAAGATTGGCAGGTCCTTGACCGAAGCACCTCTAATGGAAATTCTTCCAGTTTTTCCATTATTGTTTATAGCATTCCTGCTTTTTTTTTTTGCCCCTAAAAGAAAATCAGTCACACTTGTCAAATGTAAAAGTTCTGAAGCTCTTAAGATTTCTTTTCCTCTACAATGCAGTTGTACTTCAATTTATAACTGCTAGTTCCCTACACAAGTCCATCAGTGCTTAGAAGCCTGACCTGGAGGGAGAAGCCTCTCTAAATGCAGGAGCTAATTCAATCACTATGTTGGCTTTGCTTCCGGGCTCTTATACATCACTCACGTAAATCTGGGTTGATCTGTTGTGGTTTCATCATGCATTCATTTAGGACATCAAGCTGGATTCAAGCCAAGACACCCAACACTGCATCCACTACTGTATTTTACCTTCTAAATAATTCAGAATTTTAAAGATTCCACAGTTAAATTTAGCATGCCAACAGCATCAACCCCAATATATTAATATTGGTAGTTCATCAAGTAGTGATTAAGAACTGAAACAATTGTAAAACTCATGGCAATGCATTTGATAGCCCCTTCATTTCAGGTAATGGTACTGTAACGTACTTTCATGATGTGATACACAAAGTTACTTACAAACAAGCAGCACAAATTTCACCAGCACTACTCCTCCTATATAAAGTTCATGTGCATAAAGCCATGTACATGTGTTAAGTACTGGCATTTGCATGGTGTTGGCCTCACAAACACAGGCATTTGTCATTATCTTCAAAATGCCTTATAGCATTGGATGTAATAAAGAAGCTAATCCATAGATCTGACCTAATCTTTCTAAGTAATTCTTTGGAAGAGAGTTGATTCATCAGAAGGTTTATTTCCAGTCTGCTGAAAGTGAACCTAGACAGCAATTCAACCAATTATAGATCCCCCTCATAAAAGGAAAGGATATATCACAATCAAAAGCTAAGCAGTCTGAAATATCTCTGCTAATGGAAGAAAGACCAGTGCTTATAAATCATCAGTTTCAAATGTGAAGTTGGCATTTATCTGAAGATTTAAGTTTGTGGATGCAATAATTTGTGTAAAATTCATGTTACAAAATGCACACAAGTTGGAAAAAATTGTAATATTCAACTGTGTATTTCTTTTGCCAGGAAGACAAGAAGTTCTCAGGTCTCTCACAAATGGTTTGCATCTTTTTACTTTATTGCTACTTGACAGTCACCATCAGAAAAGCAAATCAAAACATGCACAAGTTGTTCTTTATTACTCCAACACATAACAGTTGTACCACGTGGAATGGACATGACAGAATGTACATGAAGGCATAAAGAAAAGGTGAATGGGCAAGTGTGACAGAACAGGAAGACAATGCAGCCTAAATAAATCCTAAGTTACCAATACCTCACAGAAGTAAGATACATTCAGCTACTGAATGATGTTAAATTGCAACTAGAAAAACTTTCCAGATGGTACATCTGTCTCCCAAGATGCAGCTACTAGGATAAAGAAATTTCTACATCACTCTTTACATCTAGACAAACCACAAAGAAGTGTTAGAAATTTAATTTCTTAAAGTACTTAATTAAAAGCATTATTATCCCAATACCATTGTGAAGACTTCCTACTAACAGATTACTCTTCAGAAAGGTTTAAAGTGCAGTGCATTTTCCAGTCTTCCAACAATTTCACTCCTCATCTCATATATCAAAAGCTGAGATGATATTATATACTTCTATATAGTATTTACATGTATGGAGGAGGTATCAGATCATTCAGACACTACTAGAAGCACATATATGCTATGCTGCTCACTCTTTACAGACCTTTTGTAGTGACAGGAATCCCTCTCAACTGTTGCATTAAGCACATCAGAATAAAGCCTGCAGAAATAAAGCCCAAGACCAATATGCAAGGCTGCTTTTAAAGTGTGCTTATGCAGAATTTTATGCTGCACAGCCTCCAACAAACCCTCCACACAGCAACACGGCAGATCATTGATTCAGCTGATCCCCTGTAAAACCTTCTAAATATAACACTTTCATATTAACACTAACTCTGAATGCACCCCTATGCAGGAGGGTGTCCCTGCTAAAACTGTTAAGTATTATCTTTTCTTTTTAACCAGTATAAATCTTATTTATTAACTGTCTTTACATGTGGAACTAATACTATGAGTGCATCCACAGCTCCCCTTACAAAATGAGGAGAAACTAGCTCCCTTAGCCAGCTGAGTCATTCATACCAGAAGCTTAACAAGCAGACAAGGTGCCCTGACAGCTATGCCTAACGTAGAGAAGGACGTCCTTTGGTGCGATTTTCAAACATCATCTTGAATTTACCAGACAAACACATAACTAAGGTTCTATTAAAAGGATACCTAGAAATGACTACCATCAAAATATTCACTGTTGGAATAGCATATCTGGAGCAGAAGACTTCATTTTGTATGATGATCTCCAAGCAATAAAAAGGATTGACACCCCCAATTTATGGAAACTAAGGCCAAAAGGAACAAGGGACTTGCCACAAACTGCAGGATGTCCAGTGCAAATCTGTGAACTTTCTTTTATGATCACTCTCCAGGGAGCCAAGCCACATTGCTTAACAGATACCATTAGGAAGTACTTAGACATCTACTTGGTTTAAGTTTTTTGTGGGGAGGACTATGGAAATTAATCTGCCCTTAGAAAGATCAGGCACTGTAACTGTATTTTAGTATTTATTTGCTAAGGAATTATCAAGTAAGTCAGGGAACAAGACACATTAAATTACTTGATTAATTGAAACTGCTATGGTAAATAACTGTACTGAGCAATAAGTGCAATTCAAACACATTTTTCTAATATTTTTTAAAGAATATCCCAATATATCTTGCATTCATGAACCGGGAAGGGGGACACACGTAAATCAAGAACTGCTTTTTGTGATTTCTGGTCGTGATTACTGCTCAAATTAATCTGTGGTAAATTTGTTACAATTAGCAGGAAAAAAAAAAAAGTATTGTATTGCGCATTATAAAATAACTACTCTGCAAAACCATACTAAAAGAATAAATGTAACTTCTTTTCATGGGCATTCATTAAACACAGCACAGAATGTTTAACGCTGAAGAACAGTGTTTAAGAGTACCTGTCTATTATGCATGATAGTTTTGTCCTATTATTATATCCCAATACTTCAGTTATCTTTGTATATGGTATGAAGCAGAGAGCAAGAATTGTTTTGCTCAGTTTCAAGAGCTACAAAAACTCATTGGAAATAATTAACATTACTAAATATCTATCTGATCTTTGAGAGGGTGCTACAACAACTGTAACTGAAAGTCATTTTCCATTATCAAAAACCTGTTTATGTACAAAAAAGGAAGGCAGTATTTTAAATAACCTGAGTTCAGTTATTTCTAGCAGTATACCACTATAGACACTAAAACCACATTTGTTCTCAGCATGACAAATTTATCAGATCAAAGAAACACTGTTCACATGAAGTCTTGGGACTCTACTTAGTCAATCTGTATGAGCATAGACGGTGAACAAGTACCCTAACTTTGCCTGATCAAACACACTAAACACTAGATTACCTGTACTAGACCAGAACAGCCTTAACCAGCATCTTTTACATGGAAGTAAATTACAGCTCTGAGGTCTTTACATTTGGCAAACTAAAAAAACCCAAAAAAACATAAAACAACCCACAACTACTAAAGCAATACATCTAACTGTAATGCATTTGGTAACCTTTTCCTGGTCCCCTATAAAATCATAATTTCAGAAAACACGGCATGATTGCACAAATCCGAAAGACAAATTCAAGCATCTTAAAATTCTACTGCAACACACAACAATCCTGAAATACTTAGTATTTTACATTTACAAACATTAGTAGACATCGACACAGCCAGCCCCGTTCATCGTTAGTACTTTACAATGCCCAAGAGCCAAGCAAGGCACTTTCCAACGCAGT
Source organism: Actenoides lindsayi (assembly GCA_025331215.1). Lineage (NCBI taxonomy): Eukaryota > Metazoa > Chordata > Aves > Coraciiformes > Alcedinidae > Actenoides > Actenoides lindsayi. The sequence goes on along the minus strand of WTSP01024682.1, from coordinate 20,644 downwards.
TGAACAAGAATTATTCGTACCCTACAGAGCCTACAAATGTAGTGCAGACATGACCTAATGATGCTGGTCAAAGCCGTGGTGAGGGGAAGAGTTCTCAAGTCTGGGCAGCAGCCTGCAGGTTCTTGACCTAGGGTCGGCATTATAGTATTATAACATGATCAACACTCACTCTAAATAAGGGCGAGCTGCATGTCAGACAGCTCTATTTTGGTTTTTAGTCAAGTTATTATACCTCACTTGTCCTTTGAATCCAAAAGTCACCCTCCAATGAAGTAAATTCAATTTATTTTTTTCTGCCTTTATGTAAGTCCTGAAACACTTATAACACCTCATAAAACATTACTTTGTTGGTACCTACCATTAACTTCTGTATCCATGAATTTTAATACTGGTGTGTGAGACTAGTCAAAAAGCCTCTTGAAAAAATACTTTTTTTTCCCCCTTTAAAAAGTGGCATAACTGTGCAGCCTGAATGACTTTTACTGAATGAGAAATTAGGTGGGACAACACATCCTAAGCAAAGTTCAAAACTATATTATTTTACAGAGATTCAATCCAAGAAAACGTGTTTTAAAATTTAGAAAAGGTAAAAACATTCATTACTTGTGCTGTGGCCTACATATAACCAGCTGCATTTCAAATACTTGTGAAATCACAAAAGCAAAATGCGTACAGGACAAGTATTTAAATACCACAGGACTAATGTAACACAAATAGTCTAATGATAGGTACCTTTTCATGTGCAGAATTAGAAAAAATTAAAAATGCATCTTACGTGTCAGGTGGATATGTTGGAAAGTTTAGGCAGAGGTTTTTAATCTCTAGCATCCTCTGGAAAATCCCTTTCAGTTAGATTCTAAGAAAATAGGCTTATCTCTCTGATGTTTGATAAAAGGACCTAACTTCAAGAATTTCTTTTGAAGATTGTTTGTGGTTTCTCCAAATGTTATGTTGTTATAGGATAATATTGTTATCCTATGTACTTAACTCAGAATCACTTCTTGTTTTCAAAAATCCAAATCCTATTTATTTTAACAGCATATTACTATTACTGAAATATCCCAAGAGAGAGAAATGGATTTATATTTTCAAAGAAAATGATAAAATAAAAACAAAGTCTGTCAGCTCTGACATTAAAAAAACCAAAACAAAACAAAAATTCACACTAGACCACGTAAATGCTTCAAAGTACTTGCAAGTTGCTGGAATTCATTTTATATTTACTTATACCTGTGTCCTAACAGAAGCAGTAATACCACTAAGCTTGTTACACAAATTCAAACCCATTGCTGATATGTCTGATTTCTAAAGCTAAGGTCTCTGACATAAGAAAGCTAGCAGAAAATGATGTATGTCCAAAACCATCTTCCTCTTTCCAAAGAAGGTACTAATTTTCTCTAACACACTATTATGTGGCTAAGAGGCAGTTGGAAATGCAATTAAAATCTACCTCATAACTCCTGGAGATTTCAGTGGGATATTTTCTTCTTCCAGTCAGAAGCAAAGGTGGTCGCTCAAAATGCTAGGTCGACAGCCTACATTTCAATTTCATTCTACAACTGTATTATGGGGCTGTTAAAACCTTTACAAACATAGGGGATACCCTGCAATACTACAGAAAGACAAATCAAGGACCATCAACAGCAGAGTTTCATAGATCACATGACTTAAAGGCAACAAATTCAGTTGGGGACTTTCCTGAAAAGTGCTGAAGGATAAGCAGTAAAAAAAAAAAAAAAAAAAAAATTTAAAAAATTACACTAATAGAGGGAAAAGAAATACTACATTTCTAGAGGGATAAGACAGAAGTCATGAAGCCCAGGTGAGTCTGTAATTCTGGGAATTCTGTTTAGTCTGAAGTCAGTGACCATCCATCCCCCTGCAGCAGATGGTTGAACAACAGCAGCTCCTGAATATAAAATTCAAACTCATAGCAAAGGGAGTCCCCAGGATATACAAGGAGCTTGGTAAAAGCCTGTATAAATACCCACATTTCTTCCAGCTCCATGGAAGGCATATTGGAGCTTCTCTCTCTCATATCTAATGAAGAATGTGGTACTTGCAATATCATTAAGAACTAAACAAAAATGCAAATTCATTTAAGGGTACTTTCTAGAAAGGAAAGACTTGTACAATTGTTACCTATCCTATTGTATCCTAGACATCTAATAGAAGTAACTTCACACACTCACTAGCTTTCTTGAAGTTAGTATAAAAATACCTTTAGCAAATGCTATACCAGGTGATGTAGAATATATTTAAAGCAAAGACATATCCATTCCCTCATTAGGGAAAAAAAGTATACACCAAACAATGACATTCAGCAGTTTTTTAATTCCAGACCAACAGAATTAGTCATGATACAATTAAGAAGAAAAAGTATTTTTTTTTTTATTTAATGTCATACCAGATGCTCAAATGCTTACTGGAAAAAATTTTTAGGTCATTTGACTTCCCACCACCCACATCCCTCTCCCCCTTATTTTTTTAAAGTGGATCAGTTCATATTGAATATGCTTAAAGAACACTTCAAAATCCTGCTGTTCAGTTCTCTCCCTCTCTTCTATTTGGGTCCTCCTTTGCTTTCATCAGCCTCTCCTCCCCTCTACATCCCCAATCTCTTACACAGCTGAAAGCAAAAATAAGCTAAGCATGAAACAAAACACAAGATACTGTCCTGCAGAAGACATATCCAAACTTAAATAAAGCAAGCTTATTTTCTCTACTTAATAAAAAGCATGCATTTCAGTTTGATTGACATATGGCAACTCAAAAAAGTCACCCAGGGTAGCATTTATTGAATGACCCATGGAAGACTGAAAGCTGACAGAAAACCAGGAAACACGTGAGAAAACAGAGGTTTGTTCAACCAGCGTTTATGGATTTGACAGTCAGAGTACGTAAGCATCCACTGTGTCATTCACGTCTTTGATAACTGAAATCAATTACAGCACCACTCATCACCTATAACAGCAAGTAATATTTAAAGCAAAAGCATAAATAATTGGTAAAAAAGTATCTCCATGATGTAGTAATCTTGTGCCTTTTTAAAAATCTGCTCTCCACTAACAAAATTTGCATTAAAATGTATATTTAGTACTTTTCTTATTACATATAAAACACAAGTAAAACGTTTGCACACTGGAGGTTGAAATGTTGACAGAACTGAAAAATAAATTAGCTGCAGTAACTTGTCAGCACTAAAAAAAATTAAGTTCTCAATGACAATTTTTACAAGTGAACAAGAACACCAACATTTCTTTCATTCTGAAAACCATCATCACTACTGACAGTATATGATTAGCATAATAGAAAGTGTGAAAAATCAAAATGAACTAGTAGAGTAGCATAAATAAGGGTAAGGCACATACTACCCTCTACATGGAAATAGCAATTGAGTACTCTTGCAATATACATTATTTTTTTTTAAACAAATATGATCTCAGCAGGTAGGAAGGGAAAAACACACATCAAAGAGCACTTATTTTTCCAGTATCCCTGACAGATGCTGTGATTTGTGACCACATAACATAACTCTTACTTCTATTCAAGGTCTGGAAATTCCTTCAAAAGTCTTTTTTAAATCATTAAAAAAAAAAAAAAAGAGTTATTTGTAAACATATAAAATATAAAATTTTATAGTCCGACAAATTAATAAGAATTACATGGAACATAACATTTCCTTAGGTATGCTCTAGATTTGTAAATAATCACTGCATTACTATTACTGATAAAGTTCACAAGTAGCTTAAAAAGTTAGAGTTTTTAGCTATTGCATATATGAATACAGTCTTTGCAAATGTGCAACCTGATCACAGATTATGGCATCATTCATTTTAAAGACTGATCTCTTATCTCGCTTGTGAAATCTTTTTAGAAAGGAGCTAAAGCTTAAGCAAAACGAGTTTTAGGCAAGCTTGGGAAATAATGAAAAAATAAAATAAATTATCTGAAAATCCAGGATTTGGTAATTTAGAAACTCCTAAACCAATTCATTTTAAAATCGGGTATCTTTATGAATTCTAGTTATAAAAGCATTTAGTCCAAAAAGCAACTGTACCAATTCAGGATTGGTTTAGCTAAAGCTTGTAAGGTAGGGGGAATATAGTTCTCTATTTGTACAAACATTTATAACTGCAAGCTACTATATCACTGAGAAGGATGGGAATTAAAACCACCTCTGATTTTGCAGCATCCTGTCTGCCTCCCACCATTTGCAGAAGTATACCCTAACTGTAAAAAGTCAATAGCAAAACAGAATCAAGATTTTTGCCCACACAAGGTAGAAGTTGCTCTGATCAGAAATTAGGCAACTGAGACACCTTCGATTGGTTGTGAACAAGCTTCATCTTCTGGAACATACAAAGCTGAGCAAGAAAGCTCCAGTGCAAGTTTTGCAGTGAGGTCTATAGTACATGGCTGGCAAGGCTGATGCAAGGAGCAGAGGTAATCCAAATAATGGCAAGATTGGGAAAACAGATTTGTCTGGCAAGTCATCATCACTAACTCTGGCCCAAACAGCTTTTATGCTCCCATGAAAAAGAATGACACATGGACAGCTAATGCCATTCCTAATCTGCAAAGTCATCTCTGAGCAAGGTATAACTGAGGATGCAGGTCTCAGCCACACAAAAATTTGATGGGTACCACCTGAGGTTCAAAGGTATTTCTGTCATCCACAGACAATCCTGCAAATTCACACTTCTAAGTTTACTTAACTGGAGCAAGGACCTGTCAAAGTTTACTGGCAAGCCACTTCAATATTGAGCATATGCTCCTCTTAGTTAAAAAGAGAATCTAGGGGGAGATTGGAAAACTTTTCAGTAACTATGTTAGATAGTTCAGTAGACTTCGAATAATAATTAGCTTTTCATATGATTGTAAAAAGTAACAGAAGTTAATAGAACTTCATGTTTTGTCTTCCTTGAAAGGAAAAGTTTCAAAAAACAATGCTATTTTTTGGTCTTTAAAAACACAGGCAGTCAATGTGAAGAGAAAAGTGCAGCCTAAGAAGTTATAGCATTGGTGATTCTGTGCTGCCTGGAATGGTCTTCCAACACAAAGACAGAATAATTGCCTCTTAAAATTGTCAGCTTAGCTTAATTAAAACAAAACAAAAAATCCCCTCTAGACAGCCCACTTTCTAAGGGGTTGCTTTGTTTTTTCTTTTAAAAAGCATTTGATGTGCAGGTTAAAAAATAGTTATACAAGGGTGTTTTAATCGCAATATTCAGACTGCTCTGTCTTCAGGCGCATTGCAGTGCCTGTCAGAAGACTCTTGCTTTCTGACCCCCATGGGCAAGAATATAATGCTTTCAGCAGATCAGGGCTAGCTGCAGTCCTGAAAGGGGGTGAGCATCATGTCACAACAGAAAGCGATAAGAGTGGAAGCTTATCAAATCTCAGCTTGATAGTTTTCTACCATTGCAGACCTCTCAAGTTTATGCACCACACATGGAACACACACGATTCTGATACAGGTTTAAACTCTACATTCAACAATACCATTTTCTGTTTTTAAATAGATGTAAACATTGAGAGGTTTTAGCTGAATCATGAACTTAGTGTTTCAATAGTCCTTTCTAAACATTTATAAATATGAGTAATTCTACATGTACGCAAGAAATTTATCTGATGATCTGTTTAACAGGCTCTGTCTTCATTTGTGTTCTATTTTGATTTCTGTTAGGCATTTCAATACAGAAAGACCGAAATTTCTTAGTGTTTTACAGTATAATTAGGACTAGATATCATTAGAATGCACTACTCAAGTAACATGCATCTGACTTTGCTCATCACAAAAGACATAGAATCTAGTTATGTGAAGGTCTATGATTTGTGTCTCACTGTCATGAAATGAAAAATGATGAATTGACTCCATACATTAAAAGTACTCTTAAATTCTTCCAAAATGTCAGTGGCTGGTAGAGATACAAAGTTGTGACTTGGCTTTGGTCTACGTAGGCTACTTTGACCTAGAGGTGACAGAACTTCTGGGAGATATTTTCTTACAGTTAACAGTCCTAGGTTTGCTAGTGTATGGTAAAATTAGAACAGCAATAACCTCCTCTGTCACAGTCACACATGCACAATCATTGCAGAACCTTTAAACTTCACACAAGTGAGATACAGGTACCTGAAAACAGACCCAGTTTTACAGATGACAAAACCATAAGAAATCAGTAATTTCTCTTAATCCAAAAAAGCAGTAAAAGGTGGAAAAAACCCAACAAAACAGTATCACAGTTCTTCATTTCCTGTCTTCACCCTAAGCATCATTACTGAGAATCAAACAGCATACATTTTGCTTCTCCAATATTTTGGTGTTCATGCGCTCATTGATGTGTTCTCTGATTGCATGGTCCAGAGTCAGCTTACAAATATTTTCATATCTTGTATTTGAGTTGTCCCTTGCATCAATGCGGGAACAATTACAACCTATCTCTAAATACCTTTCACTTTAGAAGCTAATAACCACTACTCATTAAGCAATTGTCTTAGTTACCACAGCTGGAGTTAAAAAAAAAAAAAAAGTGTTGTAACTGAATCCATTATATCCTGTTCCAGCCAAAGTGCTCATATGCCCAGTTCAGTGATAAAAATTAAGCTGCCTTCTTTCATAAGTTATTTTCAAGTAGGAATCAAGATTTAGATACAACTAGGCTATCTCCTCAGACTAACAGATTTAAGGTCTGGACAAGAAGTTGGAAAACAAAGCTATTTAAAACCACAGATGTAGACAAATCCCAGCAGTGGGGAAAAAACATCTACAAAAGCTGATCCCAGTTTCTCCTGCTGCTACATAACTGCAACATCAACCAAACCATCTTACATGCACAACCAAAACGGAATGGCTCCAAAATTGTTTCAGTTATATAAATTCCTAAGATACTGAGTTTGGAAAACAGGTATGTGGAAAGATTAAAAATGGCCTGTACTTTGGTTTGTTTTGATGCTTTTTTTATTTTTATTTTTTCTTTTCATTTTAAGTTAGACAAGATTTATGAGGAGCAGATTTTTATTATGGCATGTATGCTTCCAAAAGAATGGGAAACCAACATCCAAATGGTTCAAGTTATAGGTATAATGACCACCTCTAGGTATGAGGTATGGAAACTTGGTCCAAAGTATACTGAAGTATGGAAAGTTACGGAAATGAGAAGAGAGCATTTTACATAGACTCTACAGCATGTCATATCACATGAAAGAAATAATTAGTTCCTCTTGAAAATGATTCTCAAAGGAAGATAAAACACTCCTAGCCACAGCATCCATTTCATAATTTATATGTGGAACAAGCAAAAAGCTACAACTGAACACTCTTTATGACAACTTATACACAGATATCTTTAAGTACTTTCAGTCATCATCTTCATTTGATTCTAATGCCTCAGAAGAGAAATGAATGTTTCAGGATTCATGTCTTTCAGGAGAGTTTAATTTCTTCCCCTTTCTCTTCCCATCTACACACTCTCCACCTCACTTCACTAAAATACACATTTTCTCAATCTGAAATTCTGTCTGCAGGTCTTAGCCACTGAAAGAGTTCCCCTGGAGAGTTGTAACATTTCTAACCAGTTCTAACATTCTAACCAACAACCCAGAAGTAGCAAAAATTCTGTAAACAGATTACTAAGCTAAAATTACATTATTACACAACAGCCTGAAATGTTAGCAAGAAAATTCCTTTGTCACATACAAGAGTGTTCTAACAGAGTCCAGTTCCAACTTGCTGTCTCTTCAGATATCAGGAATGTAAATCCACACTGGCATTTTAAGAAGACTACTGCACTTGCCCAGAATTCTCTCATTTCCAAGGCTTCAGTAAAGCATTCATATATACATAATTTATATATTAACCTTTTTTTCTATTTGTCTTAGTTATGTACCTCACTTTATTACTGTAATGAAAAAAGGCAAAAACACACAGAAAAAAGCCATTCTGAAAGGTCCCTCTAAAATTCCTGATGCAGACACTCAAAGAGATAGAAGCCTTAGACACTTCCCAGAGCCCTGAAAAACTAAACCCCACAACACATTAAGATATGCCATTTGCATGGGACACTGGCTTTTAAGAAAAGATTATGGAAGAAGCATAGTGGCTTACTAAACAGAGCTGGGAAATTATATGGTAACCTAGTAATAGCAACATGGGATCAGATCTCAGGATGTGATAAAACAGAAAGACAGTCTAATGATGTGTACACAGAGGAAAGGAATGCTATGAAAATAAAGAGCTTGGACATACTATTTTGCACACACTTTCAGGCCAAAATCTGCCCCATTACTCTTCTTAGCCAACTTATGAGAGTTTTCAGCAAAATACCTTGGTTCTTTAACAGTGCTGCTTACAGTAAAGTACTTCCTACAGCAAAGTACTTCTTACAGCAGCCCTCAGGTAAGTAAGGAAAAGCTATGGTAAAACCAGATTTACCTTAGATATCTAAGACATTAATTCACCATTATATATATACACACACACACTCATCAACATGGCTTTACCACACAACTGTAGAGAGAAGACAGTAGGCAACCCTGCCAACCTACACTTTCTAAGACAAGACTGAGAGCATGTTCAGGAATGCGGCTTTAGAACAGCATGAACTACGATTAAGAGTAGTGTTTCTCTGAAGTTTAGGAATAAATGGAATGTGTCACTGATACAAACCTCTTCCACTGCAGAGACAGAAATATAGGAGGACCTAAAAGAGACAACATATCCTTAACTTCCTCCCTCCAGTCCATTAATATGTATTTGCATCCATCAGCCAAATTAAAATAAAATGAAGGACAACTACACAGCAAGAATAAAGGATGGGGGGGGAACCCCAACCCAATAGACAGGAAAGGTTTTAACACTTACAAAGAATGTCCAGATTATAAATCTACATACTTTGAGGCTTTCTGATGTCTAAATTTATGCTAATCTTAAGGGAACAAACAGGCATAAGAATCTTGATAGCAGCGTATCTATTCTAGTTGAGGAAGCCGAATTAAAAAAAATAGTAACAACTTAGAACAGTGAGTTAGAGGGGTTAAAAAAAAGGTAAAAAAAGTGTTGTCAGGATGCTTAATTATTTGCCCAGATAAACATGACAGAAAATGACCAAGCTTGCCAATGAATTTTCATTTTGCTCTATAATATACAGTACCTATGCCATTGCAGATAAGTATTACACCTGCTCTTGTAAAACAAGTGACTTTGAAGATCCTAAATATAAGCTTAGTTGAAATGAATATTTTTCTTTAAAAGTTTTATCTTGCAATTGAAGATTTCTGTGATGACAAATCATTCTATGGCTTCAGTCCTTAATTTGTTGATAAACATTGTCTTAACAGATCCTTTAAAAAAAAATAGATACCATATGAAATGTCCATACACATTCTTGGAAATTTAACACAGAATGCTAAAGGAGGAATACCAGAAAAAGCTAACATTAAATATGTAATAATTATTAATAATTATTGTTAATAACAATATGTATTTTTAGTCCTATTGCTGGACTAGTCCTAAGAAAAACCCAACCTGTTTTACTCTGCACCAGAACAGCGTGAAGCAGCAGCACACTGGTTAGTCTCTCTCACTCTGTATTCTCCCACCCACTTTTAACTGAAGAACATTCATTCGTAATCAATAGCACATGAAAAGAATATTTTCCTATAGAAAATTACATGTAAGATAGTGCTTCAAAATGGTAACCACCTTCCCCTACATACAACAGGACAGTAGCCATTTACCTGTACCCCTCCTTGTACTTTCAAGTGCAGTTCAAGGTCCCCATGCTGCCCTCTGAATTTTGCACTGTTTGGGTCAAACTTCACAACAGCTCAACTTTCCTTTGAAACGCTGCCATGTTTGGTCTGTTTAAGAATGAAATCTGCTTGCCCTTAGGGCTTGATAAAGTTCAAGGGCAAAATCCTGTCTCCATTCAAAGTCAGTGGGCAGTTTATCATTTAATTCAATTGGTCTAGTATTTCACAGTGACCTTAAGGGTATACTGAAAAGCTTGTACCCATGTATTCTGTCTTTGCTTGGAGGGGTATCAGTGGCGTGTATTGTTTTTTACCAGTAACGTCCGGGTGGCAACTAGGATGCTTTCGCTTTTACTTTGAAAACTCACATGAAGCTCACAAGCAGTCATTCAAAATTACGGGAGAGAACTGTAAACGTAGGTACATCAAAAAAATTTATCTTCTGGTTGGTATTCAAAAATTAATTTTAAAATTTAGAAACTACAGAACAGGCATCGGAGAAAACATTCACTTCAACTTAGTCCAGATCATTTTAAAGAAAAGGATCAAGCAAATATTTTATTTCACAGCAAGAACACACATGATTTTTAATATTAACCAAACCGTGGCTGTACTAGTGCCACAAAAAAGTGACTTTGGAGACATTTTCAGAAACAGCATAAGCAGGACATATTTTCCATTATCATCTCAGCATCCTAAACAAACTATAGTGGCATGGAGTTGGATGAGTACATCAACTTGTGTATCACCATGGACAGGTGCAAATCTATATAGGGGGTTTTATAAAAACAATTAGCCATCTAAAAGAACAGTTGATGAGATACTCTAACTGCGTTAAGCAGAATTATTTTTTTTAATCTATCAGCAGCTCAACAATGTACAATCACTTGTTATGACACTATTACTCACGTCTTATAAAACAAGATTCAAATGCTCCCTCATACAAACCACACAAATTTACTTTTACAGGACTGTACAGTTAACCTGTGGAAAACCGTAAATATTTCTTGTGTTTTATTTTTCACAGCCCAGTAAAACAACAGCAGACAACAGTGATGGGTGCTGGGATGCCTGCATCTCTAGTTTTTTTCAAATCCCTTATGTAAATAGTTATCTGTTTCAAAGTCAAAAATATCCCTCTTCCTTCTCAGCAAATTTATATGGGTACTCTTATATCCATATTCAGAAGCTTGGCAAGAAACACAGAAGGTAACTGAGTTTGCATAATGTCTCCGTTTTCCACTTTCAACATTCTGGCATAATGTTAAAGACCAACTCAGTAAAGATGAGGGCAGAATAATTGTGTTATGTAATGCTCTCTCAGTTTTTTATTAGAAATTAAATCAGTAATCATTGCTCAGAAAATTTCTTAATATCATAAGCTTGCCATCATTCCCAAAACTTCAAAAGCAAATAATAGTAAAACTGCAGATAATCTCTTTCACCTTAAGACAGACACCACAGTACTTGCACAGGCATTGAAAAAATATTTTCCACTTATTTCCATCATATAAAATGAAAATATATTCAAGTACTTAAATTATGAAAGTAATAACACAACCTGCTAGCCCAGGAGAGGGAGAAAGAAGGAGAATGCCAATTAACCCAATTATTGACAGAGAAGATATCAGGATGAGTACCTATCGGATCAGGTTCAAAAACACATCAGAAGCACCAGTGTTAAAAAAACAGAAAAGAAAAACGAAAAAAAAAAAAAGAAAAAAAAAGCTCATGCTCCCTGTGCTGAGTAGCACTATTAAATTCAGATGCAGGGTTGTGTTTAGGTTGGACAGGCCCCAACAGTAGAACAAAGTCAGTCTGTCTTAGTACCATAACCAAATTCTACAAGTTAACAGCTTTTCATGAAAAGCTGCCATTTCAAAATGTCAATCAAACCTGAATATAAGTGGGAACTCCTGCAGAAATAACCAGCTGCAGGTTTGAAAAACATTTTTCACTGAAAGTGGAAACACAAAAGATGTTTGAATGAGATCTCTTTTCATTCCTGTAACAGTAGACAGTCATTTTCACAACATCAAGGACAAAAACACAAGACAAAATTGCAAATAATGTCTTGAAAGAACCATTTGCAGGGGTGATGAATGATTCAAGTTACAAATGACAGAATTATTGGCAAATGGAAACTCATTAATATGAAAAAGCTTCTCTTATAAGATTGCAGTTTGTCTCCACTTTTTCTTATTGCATCTGAATGATTAGGTTGTACGTATTAATTTCAATCCATGTTTAATATTCACTTTGTCACCTTGAGACAGCAGCTTGCATCAAGATCATCTGATTTGCAATAAAGGTAGTATGTCTTTATGGGGTTTTAGTTGTTTATTAAACAAAAGAAACAGTTGCAGTTAATCAAAACACAGATTCTAACAGAACAAACTTAAAATTTATAACCTACCCACTGAAAGAACTCAAGTTTTCTGTACATCCAAATGTATCATATTCACTCAATAAACCAAGGGGAAAAGTTATACAAATGTACACTTTAATGGGAAAAAAAGCTTACCAGTATCATTTTGGCCATATTCTCCTTTCTAAAGAACACAGCAGGAACAAAACTATATTTTCTGCTCACTGAAAAATGCCTATTGTCTCTAAAAATGAGGTTTCTGCCCAAATACTAGCTTCATCAATTTGCTTATTCAACAACTGATGTAGCAGTGATTTATTTCACAAATCTCTAAAATCAATGCCATGAAACAAGATTAAACAACAGGAAGGCTTACTGAAGAGTTATATCAGTATTTAAAAGTTCCCTTGCTGCTGCCGCAAGGTAGCACCTGTACTGTAGAATCAATAATCATTATGCAGTTTTCTTAATATAAACAAGTAATTAAAAAAAAAAAAAGCTGCACAGTAGATGAACACCTCAGAATGTTTGTAAGTTTAGAGTATTAAGGTAGCCATACTTAGACATATTTACCTCTTTCCCAGCATGACTACTACTGGCTACAATCATCACACCACCTTTCTCTTAAGTTACACTTTTCAAAGTGAAAATACATTTATGACTTACATGAAATTCACAAATTAGAATGAGATGAATCAGCACAGTTACATTAAATATGATTGACAGAAACTTAAGACTTAAAAGTCTGAAGAGTTATCCAGGTTGAAAACTAAGGTACTACACAACATGAAACTCAAACAACTCATTACTGTAGCCTCACTGTACTATGTTATGTCATCCAATTTCACACTGTAGCACAGTTTTCTATAACATACATTAACTTTTGAAGTCCAAAATCTCAGTCTTTATACTACATCAAGCTGCATTTCTCCCGCTGGAGGCTGCAGCACCCCAGTGAAGTTACCCAAGACTTTTTTCTTACACTCAAACTTCAGTACAGTCATATCAGATGTTTATCAGTAATTCTCCCAAGAGGAAAACAAAAATATAGTGAGATTTTTCATCACTCGTTCTTGTTCTTATCACTTTGCATGACCAGTATTTGCTTTTAAGTAAGCTGGAGTATATACAGTCTACTCTGAGGTTTTTGGGATGAATAATTGGCTGAATGAAGAAATACTTGAAGATTAACTTGACCATAAAATGTTGCTACCAAGCTATTTAAAAACTGAGACAGAAAAAAAAGGATAAAAGGAAAGAAACAAAACTGTGCCAAACCTAGTGCCTTAGCGAGTTGAGTGAGGGGTTTTTTTAACATTTTCAAAAGCATAAGGTTTCCTATTTACTTCAGGAAACAGCTTACAAGTCAAAACATGCCGGAGTTTTTTTCATTTTGTTTTGTTTCAAGCTCCCAATTGTTAGTCAAGATTACTATTCATTTTACAGGAGTGTTAAGAATGCAAATGGTTAACAGTAGTATAAACTATATACTCGGTTTAAGTTTGAATGTCTAAAACTATTACACACTGCATTCATCTGCATTCCCTGTTTATGGGAATGAAATATGTAGTCATTTGAAGTCCACAATATGTATACTGTGTTTGTAATAACTGCAGATTTTACAAGCACATTATTCTTTCCATTAGGATTAAAACCTCACCGAATAGCAATTTGTGAAAGAATTCTAGCAGGGCCCTGAGCCCAGAACTCTGACCTCTGATGAGATGCTTGGCAGCAACAAACTCTAGGTCTAAGCAAAACATCTGGTTTGAGTTAGACTTCCTGAAAAAATAGCCCCTGTACTGGGGAAACTGGTATTCACTCAGCTTTGTCTATACACTTTGACTGACTTCAACACTGTTGCAGTGGGGGGGTGTGTGTGGGGGGAGGTAGGGTGGTAAAGCTTTGCCAGAATGCACGTCAATCACTTTAGACTTCGTGGTGGCCTCCAAAGAGCTAGGCACTTACATTAGGGGACACTGGACACATTTGTTCATGATTCTTGGGCTTTTTCCTATTGTAATTCATAGCTCAATGTTTTTTTCAGATTAAGTGCCAACTCTGAATTATCTAATCCAAAACTATATTCGAGCTCAAAATATAAATTTTGCCTGAAGAAATAGTTCCTGCAGATTTTTTTAAACAATAATTATTTTAATGTCATTTTTCTTGCAAATTTAGACAATCACTGTCATCATAAAATGAATGGGAATATTCCCAAAAGAAACACAAACTTCAACTGCCAAGAAATTTGTAAGAACAGCAACAGGTTTTGGTTGGTTCCCAAAATTTTTATACTCAACATCATTTTTACATACATTACATAGATAACAGTACCACAGAAGGGTAACTAACGAAAATGTTGATACTCTGGGGCAGGATGTCCTGAGCCTGCTGCATGTATTGTGTAATCAGCACAAGCTCCTGCAAAAAAGGTTAAGAAAAGGATAGAGATGGTGCTTGCTTCTCATTATCCTGAGATGGAAGGTACATTGTATCACCAACGAAAGTCAATTCACTAAACTTGAGGTTTTCTTTGCAGGAAATTTTGTATTTTTAAATATCAGTGAAGCCTTTGGAGTGTAATTGAGCCATAATAATGAGACACCTAGCAATACCTACTGAGACTGGTCACATTAACAGATACACACAGTGGCTTTAAGTGTCTTATGTAGAACCATGAAACTCAAAATAATTTTATTTGAAAGTAACAGCTACAGAATTTAATGGCCATTTCAGTCAACATTCATTATATTGCATATATGTGCATGTAGGTATGATATTGCAGACAAGGTGCAATAGTATTTATCTATACACAATTTTGCTATGTACAGATTAATTTACATCTGCTGCCACTATTAGTAGGACTTAGTTCTATTAGTAGAATACTTTTCTGTGCACTCTCTACTTGATACAAACGTGTTGTGATGAAAAAAAGTCTGAAAAAACATTTTCTTCCATCTACTGCTCTATTTTACGAGTGTATATTGTCAATGTGCTCATAGTTTATTTTCTTCCTGTGATTGCTAATGCAATAATATTTTAGTGCCTGATCCAGCGGTAATTTTACACTGGAGTTAAATATCAATTTCTACTTTCCACCCCCAAAATTCAAAATTAAATGCCACTGATACTGGCCCCCTGCGTTCAGGCAAAACGTAGCCACCAAAGCACAAAGGGACATTTATAAAATAAGCCCTGCTTGCTTGGACAACAACACTACATCACAGGAGTTTCTGCCGGGAGACTTAAATAAATAAAAATAAACCTAAGTAATAAACACCATGTTTTATGGAGCTGCACAGAAGAAAAAAAAAAAAGTTGTCCTGGCAAACTTTAATCTTAAAAGCTGCCTCTCTCATTCCGGAAGACTTCTGGCCCACACTCCTCAATGCCATCTCTGAAGGACAGTGAGCTGTGGGCAGCAGGGCCACCCACACAGGTGTCTGCCCTGCCCTTCATGCTGCAACAAGCTACCCTTCTGTACACTCCCATATAGGAAACAAAGACATGTTTCAAATTAAGCCAACTTAGAAATTTCTGAGTGCGACAGGAATAACGAATCCCCTACTAGCGTCTCAAGCAACATAAGGCATGTTGAAAGAAAATTACCTCTAGCCCAAGGCTTTGTAATATATAGTTGTGTTCTCCGAGGAGCTAAATTTTTCTACTACTGATGGCGCTCCAGTGGCCATGTTATCCCAATGTCTGACGTGAAACAATTTTGTTTTTTTAAAGAAATAACTCACATCTGTCTATAGACTTCAGTTTTCTGGAAGACTGACTATAATTTTAGAATCATCATCGTCAGCTGGTTGACAGCAATAAAGACAACATTGACTTTAAATAACCCTGAATTATATACAGTTGAGTAAATTTGAATTTGTTTTGCTTTAAGGTCTTCCAAAGTTGAGGCCAACATGCTGAACAAAAATATTAAACTATCTATAACCCTGTGTCAACATATGATGCTACTGGGAATGGTAAGTGAATTAATTTTCCAAGGAAAATTAATTACTTATGACTTACAGTTGTAAAAGCAAACAACGTAACTCTGGATTAGGGCACATTTAATTTCTGTTTGGAGTAGCGATTAAATTAATTTCATATAATTCATGGTATGTAATGGAAAGCAGAACAAAGATGAAATCTTAGACAATGACTGACACAGAAAAAAGTGTATATTTATGTTCCCGATACAAAAATAAAGGTCACAGATATTAATCATTGTCTAGTGAAACATGACTTTAGCTTCTAAAATGATTTTTAAAAAAACATGTTTGTTAGGAAAAGTGTTATTAGCAAGATAAAAATCTAAAAAGCAATTAATTACAAAACATCAGAGAAATCTTGCACGTTATATATTGTCTCTTACTGAAGAGAGACTACGATGTTCAGTGATATCTATTCAATGACATAACTGTCACAGAATTATTACAAGGAACAGCAACACTAACTCAAATTCATCCTGCGTTAAATTCATCCTTTCCAGAGAGGAAAAATTTGATTACAGATCCAATATTCAAACAAACGTGTAACTAACAACTCACCACAACTTAATAGTAAAATGTATTTTATCTCTTACTTATATTTTATAGTAAACAGTTACTGAGAAAAATTAATCCATAGCTGAAGTGAACCTATTAAAGTTCTTACAGCATTCCATAATTTGGCATTTGTTCAAACTAAGAAAGAATAATTATCTTATGTATTTCAGTGTGAAACATATCAAGTTCTTATTTTACATACCATCAACCACTAGAACCATGCACATTAACAAGGCAGTTAGGGGATTAAAATATCATGAGAATTGTTTAATTGCCACTTATGGTCCCCTACTGACGGTGAATACAAATTTATTGCCGATTCCAGATTTTCAGATATCAAGTCAACAGCTGCTGTGCTATGAACCCACACGGAATCACTCAAAAATACAATAATATTAGTATTTTTCCTTATGAATCAAATGAATATACTGTTAATTCAGGAAACCAAAACAACAGATGCAACAGATGACCGCAGCACAGCAAGCAGTGACTACGGAATTCGACTAACAAATAATATTTACATTCACATAAATGATCCCCCACACACATTCAAAGCAAGTGATTCACAGCCCCACTGCCACTTTTACCTGACTTTGGACACTGTGGACATGCTTTTACTACAGTCACAGTTTAATCAATTTTATCATTATAATATTTACATTAAAATCTGACTAGCATTCATAACACAGCATCTTAAAGATTAACTTACTTCACATTAAAGATGAAGGTTTGAGCCTGAAATGCAAGTTCTGTGAACACGAATACCACATCGTGGATCTAGGTAATGCCAAGAGTAAGTAATCTGCAGCTTTTAGCTGGTTTTTACTGTACTATTTTTAAGAATGTTTCAAAAATGTAAAGAACTGAAGTTATGAAAGTTTAATTGAAAGCTAGATGAAAGGAATGGAACAATTTTTCAATGCTAAAATTGTGTATTTTCACTTAAGGTTATTAAACACTTGAAATGTAAACAGGAAACCCAACAGCATCTCACACACTTCAGAAGCTGTTCAATCAAAATGCTTTTGGAAAGGCAGACTTTATTACGCTCTTTTTCGATTTTGGCTTTTAGTCAAACAAGTGTTTCCAAACTGATGCACAGAGAAGTTGCATCGAGCATATTTACAGGATTCCAGCCTCACAACTCCCATTTTTGCTCCTCTCGCCACTTGGCTCCCAAGTCAGAACAGTCTCTCAAAAGAGAGTTTAAAACTGCCTGGCTGGACCATAACTCAGCTCGCCCGTGTTTGAACTAGCTCTGCCCAAGTACAGTTATGGAAAGGCCAAAATAAATACATAAACAAAACTGTAATATTAAACAGTCTTGCACAGAGGGTTCCCTATAGCTTGGCAATTCTGCACGGGATTTCCTATCTGCTGCTTTTGTGGTAGTCTGGAAGTAAACAGCCTTTACACCTAATTTTCATGAACAACAACATGTATAATTTTAATCCGCTTAAAGCACAAATCACACTAGAGAGTTTGCACCACGCCTCTGGTCACATGGCAACAAAAAAAACTTCCTAACAAACTTCTGCCAAGAGAGCTTGTAATTAAGCAATCAGAAACAAACTGACAAGAAAGGGCGAATCTGTCCAGCAGCTGCTTCCTATCAACACCTTCAAGATCATCCCACCAACGCTTCTGATGCTTCCTCACTTCTGCTAAAACCTCAGCAGCCCTAGAAAATCCCACGTATGCAGAACACAAACTCTATAATAATAGATAGCAGCGATGTAAAAGGGGCATTATTAGCAGTAATTTCTAAAATTTACCTGCAGTTCAGGTTGTTTACAAAAGCACATCTCTGGCAAGTTTCCAAATGCCGTCTACAGTGCATTTTTGGCGACAGCAGTGCAAAAAGATGCAGTCCGTGGGCAGCTTCGTGAGTGACATGTGCAGATGCGGTGACACCACTGTGCTCTTGCACTCTTTGTAAATACACATGCACACATTTTCCTTCATTTCCTTAAAGGGGCAGCATCGCACCTCGGCAAGCTGGCACACTTTCTTGGAGGTGCCAGTAAATATATATACAGTATACTAACTCAATTCATAACAGAACTTTTATCTTCTTTCTGTATCGCTTTGGATTGTTATAACTGGCCAAAGCAGACTAGCAAAAGCTTACTGTGCTTTGCTGATGGGACAGATGATTTCTATTTGCCGGTCACAGAATAGGTAGACGCGACCTAAGAGACTCTGCCAAGCTGCAGGATATAAACCATCTCTGGCAGCCAGCAAAACTACCGCCAAAGATTAAATTACACAAACTTGCTAGAGGTGAAACTTTCTTGGAAAGGAATTTCAAGTTTTGCACACCTACTTCACTGGGGTGGAGAAGCATCCAGAAAAACATTATGGGGTGATTACTTCTTCCTGGCCACGCTGTCCACAAAGATTTATGTTCCCATTGCAATTCAGACAATTTGGTTCACAGGGCTTTACTTTTCAAAATGCAAAGTGCATCATTCACTCTAAAAATGGCGATCGCAGAAACACATACGATTTTTGCTTGGCTTCCTCACAGACCTAATGCTTTACCCCTACTACATGACAAGTAAGGATTCCATAAGTTGTTGAGTGTTAGAAACCTTGCAATAATCACAAAGGTGTTCACCAGCCTACATAGCCACTTTTGAGATACGCCTTTTTCCTACTGACAAGACCCCTTTTTCTTTTTTTTTTTTCTTGCCTTTAACAATATTTTATAGGTAAAGCCATGACACCCCATCCCTCAAAAGCTTTTGTACACCTTAAAACTTTCAGCACTCCTCTCTCCACAAATTTCAAGGCAAGTAATTCTTTGCAGTATGCTGCAAAAACATAGTTTCTGCAACAGCAGTCTCTTTGCAGGAGCCTACAGGTTCACAGGAGAGGTTTAAGTTACCTTTTTTTGAGAAGCAGAGCTAAGAGCACTGTGAAATACTACCCCACATGTCCCTGTCTTTCAAGTCCCGGAGAGTTCATTCAGAGCCGAGATGCAGTGCAGAGCAGCCTAGAATTTGTTCAGTTACTATCATAATTTTTTTTTATTTACAATAATGACAACATATCCTTTAGTCAGTGATATTTAGGAATGTTTTTAATATCAGAATAGCCAGTTTCTGTCATGATACCCTATAGTTTCAGGCAGAGTCCAGTCCACCAGTATATTTCATATTGTAAGTTTTTTCAACTTAAGGTGGAACCATAATTAACCTGTTGCCATATGCTACCAAATAAGAATGATAAACATTCACTACTAAGTGGTCTGATTACTGAAAGATACACAGATACGAGCGCTAGCATCCTTTGACACTTAGTGTTTAAGCAAAGTTTCTCTTTATGCAACCATTGCAATAAAGTACAGGAAAATATAAGCAAGCTCACAAAACTGCAATTATATTATAGGAAATTCATGACTAACTGTATGTATAAATTTAGTGTAGTAATACAGAAGGAATGCTGAAGCATTGTGTAGACAAGCTGTTGAACTGGGTGTTGAAATCTGCAACCTACAGTTCTAACCAGCAAACAACATTCCTGCTGAACTGGGTTTCCACAGGAACTATGTGAATCACGCAATACAAAGCACTGCTGACCTAATAAGAAATCTCATTTTCTTAGTCAGAAAAATGTAAGCTGCAAACCCACATGAATTTGTTTTAGTACACTTAATAAAGCAAGCTCAAGTTTGAAGATGTTTCCACAATCAAACCTCAGAGATGTAAAAAAGACACTTGCACATTGTACATCATCTTATTCTCACATCATCCATGAGTGATTCTCCTTTGCTATCCAAGTAACACACCTAACTACTCATATACCCTATGGATCAATTAACCAAAAAAATAAATAAGTGAAATAAAGTTCTTAAATACTTAGTTAAAAATACACTTCTCTGACTAAAAAAAAATGACTCAGACTACTGTGGTCCGATTGATGACTGGTGGGAGTAAAATTATCTTGCGTTGTATGCTTAGAGACTTGCGAA